>SCLD01088074.1:0-14028 GCA_004367895.1 Oikopleura longicauda | reverse complement strand
ACATTTTTGGAATCAGCGTGGTCGAAATACCCCGAAAATGGTTTAAATGTATAAATTGAATACATTTTAAGAAAAGTCAATCCCACTGAATTGTACCTATACATAGTCTTTATGAGAGAAAAGTTCCTCATTTTCGGTCTATATTTTGTGCCAATCTTAACTATAGTGCACTATTTAAAAGTTTGTAAGTATACTATCAAGTTTAGCCATATGTTCGGAGAGTCATGATAACCTTTATTAAGGTTGGACTGGAGCGTGGCCTTTGACAAGCGAGCTTCCTGTTGATCAAAGACGTGATACAGCATGTCCATTAACTATGTTAAATGAAACTAGTAGAAGGGTAAAGCGATGGCCAGACATTATCGGGATTGGAGCTCCAAAATGCGGAACTGGAACAATTGCATTCTTCGATTGTCACTCGAGTATTGTCTTCCGAGAGGCTGAAGTTAGGATGTTCACTTTATCGTTGAAGAAATATTAGAACGAACAAAAAAATGGTGAATACCCTACTTAAAGGAATGGTTTGGCATAAGGACAGAAAAGAAACTCCAAACCCAACCAATTTATTTGAAATATTAATTGAAAAAACTCCAGAAATAATGAACGGAAATTATCAACAGCTAAAACAGCGAGCAACCATTATGAAAAGCATCATGCCACAGGTTAAGTTCTTAGGAACGATTTAAAATTTGTACGAACTCTGAGTGTGGTACAGTGTAATCGAACACCTATAGCCTATAGGCTATAGCAGAAATGAAATCTGTTAGAAAGTTATGTTATGTGATCCAGTGAAAAGATTCATTTCTCATGTGAAACATAGAACACATATTGGCAATGTTACGAGACGTGACCTTAAAACGATCAAGAATGCAAAGGCAGATATAAGTCAAAGGAAATTTGAACAGAACTGATCCATATGTTCACTACCTCAGATATGGAAACTATCATACCCAACTCACACCATTTATTGAGGTTGTTGGACGAGAAAATTTGATTATATTAGACGGTGCTCATATGGGCAGGGAATACGAGAACTTCATCCGTCCTGAACTGAGTTGTTTTGAATTATGAAAGGAACTTTTTTAGGATTCCTTTTATAAATGCTCCACTCTGTATTCCCAATTAAAGGTAACCAAGAAACGAAATATTTGGAAGAAGAATTAAAATTAAAACATGAACTTGAATTCGAATTCAATGCCAACAAAGGTTTCAACTGTTTAGTTGAACCAACAGATTATTGGGTGGTTTCAAACTTTTTTCCAGATTATGAAGTTTTAATCCTAAGAACTTGAGATGTTTTTGTCAAAATCGCATGTTCGGACAAAATTTACTTTCACTGGAAGAAAGTTTTAAACCAACCATAGCCTTTCTGATGCCAAAGGTCGCCCATCAACTGTCAATAAAATGACAGCATTGAAAAACGAAGTGGCAATTCTGAGCCAATACTATCAACCCGAAATGAATTTGGTTTATGATATTATTTACCCTGAATATAATCGAACTGAATTCTGTTCCGTTCAAAAACCGCGTTTTGAATGGCTAAAAACATATGTTTGCCCTTAGACTATCTAAATTCCTACAATAATTGTGCCTGTTTAAATGATACGGAAAATAAAATGAATTTCTAAACTGAAAATACATGTATGTTTCGGTGGCTGCAAATTTACATGATTAGGGCATGAATTCCCAGAAAATTTAGAGGTTTGACGTGTTGCTGATTGAAAGTGAACAGTCATAGTCTTGGGCTCATAGACAATAATGGGTGGAATCGGGGTTAGGGTGCAATCGGGGTCGGGGTGAAATTGGGGTCAAGGTGAAATTAGGGTGAAGGTGCAATTGGGATTAGGATGGATTAGGGTATGGGATCAATTTGGTTTAGCGTGTACATTATATAACATACCGACAAACCAAATCGAAACTTCCGCTTTCCAACTTCAGCGAAACTTTTCAACTTCAGCGAAACTTTTCAACTTCAGAAGAGACTTTCCAATTTCGCTAGGTTATTTCCAACTTAAACAGAATCTTGCTAACTTCAGACCTTCCAACTTAAAAATTTCCAACTCCACGATTTTTCTTTTTAGACTTAAATTAACTGTCTGTTTAAAATTCGAAAAAAAATAAATTGAATTTCTAAATTGCAAATACATGCATGTTCCGGTATTTGCAAATTCCCATGATCTGGAATCGTTTGGAAACATTTGAAATGATTTGGTAGTCTCCTAATTTGAGGTTTTGAACTCATCATTACCCCTCTTCGTAACTTCATTTCCGGACTTACGAAATCATCTAAAGTATATATATTTAATCCTCAATAAAATGTAAAGTATTCTAATGACCCGTTTTCTATATTAAAGAGTCTAAAAGGAAACAAGTGAGTCAACGTTTGGTCTTCTATAGGGAGTGACCCGCTCGCTCTTGAACTTGCACACATTAGAGTGGAACACTTTCAAATAATTTTGCATATAAAGTGTTTAACTCTAATATGTTGAAGTTCTAGACCATGTGTTCCACTATAATATGTGCAACTTCAAGGCCGAGTGTTCCAATCAAAATTTTTGACCTCCTTTATACATTTATTCATAAAAGTTTGGTCTGTAGCTTCATGTTATTAGATTTTCTATGTTTTCTTCATGTTATTAGATTTTCTCAGCGAAAAAAGACTCGGATATTTTTATCCAAATTACGCAGAAATTGTTGAGATAGTCTTGAAACTTCTAAATTGGGTCTTGTTTATTTCAAAATTCAAAAATAAATGCCTTATTAAAATCAAATCATGTTGATGATTGATATACACCTTTATTTCGATTTTATGCTGATTTGTGATCCATCAAAAATCCAACTTGATCATTTGAAAATTGAAACTAGCGTGAATGCTTCCAAAATGCTTCAAATTCCTTCAAAATGAGGTTTCAAGCATTAAAACAAGACGTTTGTCTTTTCATTTTCCAATCTATGAAAGTTCTAATGAGTTTTACCGATTATCGGGTTTTATCCGTATTTTATATATAACTAGCTTTGCTATACTGCTGAGCTGGAGATCGTGGCATCACTAAACGGATTTTGATAGGTGGACTCGAAAATTTCGAGTTGAATTTCTGGGGATTGGTCTCTGAATAACACATTTTGGGTAATGAACCTAACCCAACACATGATTTCGGTTGGTTTCAACGTCCTTATTGAATCATCTTCTCAGAGTGTTCTAAATTTTGATAAATAGTCCCGGACTCACATGAACTGTTACGAAATGAAAATTTGACAATTATCACGTTTCAACAGTTTCATTTGGATTGTTAAAAACTCCGATTTGGAACAAAATTTGAAATTTCGGAGCTCCTAAAAATCGGGAATTTCATTTTAGCGTGGTCCATAAAATTTTTAGTACAAAAATCGGGAATTTTCAAAATCCCATTAAAACTGTCATTCCCGATTTTTAAGCGAAACAGTTTAGTCAGGTCTTTTTTGACGGAAAGATGCCTAGCTATAAATATCTGTGAATCAGCAAGAAAAATTTAGAATTTTAACTTTATGGGAATATGACGTGTCATGAAATTCACAGAATTCTTTTTCAATTTTTCTTTATTCAAACTGAAACTATATTTTGTCGTAAAATTGCAATTTTATAATGGAGACAATTTCCAAAAGTCCTTATTATTCATCATTCTCTGAACCGGATACCGCCACGTAAAAATGGAGTACCACCATTTCGGTACTATGGTGGTACACAGTTCAAATTCTACAATTTTCGAGTCCTATTCTACCGCATCGTCCTGAAAATTCATTCCATATACGGTAGGATCTCTAGAATCTTGTCGGAAGAATCTTATTAGGCGCAGATTTAGATAAAGGTCTGATAGAATTAAAAATGGAACTTGTCCGTTTTTAAGGAGTTGGAAATAAGATTCATTACCGAGGGAGGTCTACTTTTTGATCCTCAATCATTTTACAAAAAAATGATTTTGTACCATTTTAGAATTGATGCATTAAATCAAAATTTGGAACAGAATTGAAATCTCACTTTGACGTGAGTCACTGATAATACATCCGTTTCGCAGAAAGATCAGCGTTGTTTTCCAAGATTTTTCACCGCAACTACCCCGAAATTGAGGTCAAGAATCGGTTAAAAAAACTGTATTGACACCGTCGTGTTACAAAGCCGCCCGCGTTTTCTACCGCGTGAGGTTTTTATGAAAAAATAAAAGTAGTTCCTTCAAGTACCCTCTTAATTATTAGTTCGCCTTCATGTTTTCCATTCATGTTGAAACAGGCTTCGAATGGTTAATTCTTATAAAACTACACTTTTGATATTACGTCCTTAACGAGTCAAATCATTGTCAAAAATCTATCTTTGGTGATTGTGACACAGTTTTATTTTCGTAAGAAATTTCGATATTTTTTAAGAATGTGTTTGTTTGGCCAATTTATAGGCTTAATTCCGGGATTTTTTCGATTTTACGTGGGTGTTCACGTAGGTGGGCGTTTTGCGGCAAAATTTTGGCAAAATTTTCCGATTCCATTTTTGATCGACAATTTATCAGAAATGGGTTTTGCATCTTTGAGGGTTTTATACCAACATCAACTCATTTTTGAATCAACTTTCTTGGCTTTTGACCTGGCTAAAACAGTACAACGGTTGAATTTAAAACTGTTCTCTGCGACAAAGAAGTATTTATTATTCGAAAACCTTATTTCAATCCAGTTTGTTGAAAAAAAGTGAGATCAAATTCAATAATATTTAATGGTGTTCAGATGGGAGAAAATTGAAGAGAACATGTTTAACCTTGAAACATTTGTGGCCTGGTTTGATCAAGTTTCATCCAGTTTGAGTCAGTTTTAAACACTTTCGGTCTACCTGACTCTTCCATATCATAACAGTTCCTGTTAAACTGTAAGATAATAACAGTATTGAACCGTATACAAAATACCATGTTCACCAACCGGTACCGTATCGATAATATACAATTTAAAACAGTTTCAAATTCTAAAATAAATTCTTGGTAAAGTATTTAGTTAGAATTACAGTTACTCTTTTCAATGAACTTGACGAAATTTGGTATCATTGTTCCCACCTATACTTTTTTTGCATTCCAAACAGAACCTTGCATTCCACAGTTATCCTTTCTAATTCCTTAAGTGAATCGCTGAGCTCTGAAAGTGAAAGTGTTCCAAAATGAAATTGTCAATGCTCCTGAACGTCTCACGTGAAAAGTAGTCACTTTAGTCACGTGATGTGACTGTATCATATCACTCTTGGAATAAATTGGATCAGACTAATCAGAAAATCATCACTGACCTTGGTCATGGAGACAGCAGTCGACTGTCAAGTTTGTGGTTTCTCTAGAAACGAACTTTCTAAATCGCAAAATGGAACGACCAAGTGACACTTTTGCACCGCGGGATATTACCTCATCAGCACCGCGGGAGATGGTGACGTCATTTCGTTCGATGTTCGATCGTACAGAAGAGAAACATGAATAGAAATGAAAAGAACTGTTCTAGAACGTTCCCACAAGTCCATTTTCAAATAGAACCAATTAACATTCTTACATCTAACTTTGGCCAAACTTTAAAAAATTAGAATTTGGAATATTAACCTGTTTGCAAGGTTCTAAGCAATGACTACCCAATCAGAGCCACTATTTAGTGAGCCAGAAAAAATACTTCTAAAGTGTGGTGTGCCTTCCCGAATCGGGAATCCCGATGGTCATTGTCTCCCGACGATCGTGTGGAATTCGTGCCTAATGACCATGGACCATGGTCATGACTATCGGAGAGACGCATCCAACTTTATCGAAATAATTCTACCATAATTCTACCGTTTCCAAAATTTTGTCATATGAATATGACATATTTCATTGATTGTTGAAAAATCGCGACAAACTAAAACTTTAAATAGAATTGTTTAATTCCGGATTTATTTTGGGAATGATATTCAAATGATAAAATTCAAGAGATACAATATTAAACATACTAAATTTATAATAATCAGTATTAATTTGAAATCTAACAACCACGTTTGAACTAAATTTCGAAATGCCAAACTGATCTTGTTAATACAAAGAACAAGTCATTAATTGAACAGTATAATATCTGGAACTGTTCTAGAATAGATGAATGTCAGGTTTTATATTGATCAGTTCCGAGTATGTAGTCCTTGGTTTTTACAAGATATGATCTCCTGCTGGGATGATCCACTTCCAGTTCAGTTCTGTTTTTTTCTTATAGCAAAAAATGCGCCTTTTTATTTGATGAAAAGTTCACCGGGCCATTTTTAGAACTTACTTTGTCAAAAGTGCAGTTTAGGTCTTTTTGGCATTTTTCGTTCGTGACTAATTTAGTCGTCCTCACAATTTCAGATTTTGCTCGTCCTCATCCCGTCCGTGTCCTATCAGAATTCAAAATTGCTCGTCCTCGTCCTCAGGCATCCCGGCCACGAAAAAATCCACTGTTGGAATAGACTTTATGAACTTTACCTTTGCAGTCCCACCCAAGTAGGTTTTTCTAGAAACGCATTCTAGAAAAATGCAAGCTTATAAACAAAAATGCTAATTATGAAAAATTCTTCAAAGACCATAAATGTTCACATAAAAATTCTGGTTTAGAAATCTTATTTTTCTTAATTGTAAAATATTTAATTCGTAGAATATTTAACCAATAAGCTTGGCAATATGAAAATATATTGAAATAACATTTGCAATATATTGCATATACTGACCCCTGAATCGGCTCAGATGGTCGCGTGACTAGAGACATGTCTAGAGTTAATCCCACAAAATTAAAGACTTTGTAGGGTTTGGCCATCTGAGTTTGGTAACATACAATTTAAACGTATGCAAGAAGCTGTAATATTTCAATTTATAATAAATAAAAACTCAGCTGTGGCCCATAAAGCTTACTGGAATCGCTAAAAGACTAAAATGCACGTTTAGGACACCCCGATGAACCTTTCCGGTTTATCATTTACAAACCCTAGTTATAAGTGTGCCAATACAGTTGCAATCTAGTGATTTCAGATTTAGGAGAGTGCTTCACAAGATGTGCCGACCATAAAGTGAGGTGCATCTTCCCGATTGTCATTTCGTCCGAATTCCACGTGGAATAGTAAAGAGACGTCGACCATCGGGAAGACGCACCCCACTTTATTATCGGTACAGGATCGGTTACGGTATGCTGCGGTGGTAAAAATATTTCACGGCTCAAATGTCCACCCAAATAACCATCCCTTAATGTCCAACCGAAATGTCCAAATATCCAATCGAGACGTTCACAATAGCAGTTTGCTTACCAACTGACGGTTTTGCGACGTCAAAGTTTTCGAAGATGAAAATAGATGCGTATTCAAAAGCCACGTATAGTCATGGCATAAAATGCCAAACAGTTAAATGCAGTGTATATCATACACTTTATAGATTATGATAAATTTGGTTACCAGAAACATAAAATTAGTAAACGAAATTAGTGACGGAAGGAATTAGGTTTTGTGAAGGAGGTTACGTGAATACCAAAAACCGTAAAGTTCATTTCAAACCGATTATCGCTATTGGTTCACCAAAAGGAAGCCAGAAATGTTGCCTCTTCTGATTTTTTAAACTTTGGCTTATTCCAGGAAGAATAAAGATAATTTAATCATATCTGATTTTGAAAAAAGAAAGTCAAGCTGTGAAAGCATCTCTTGAACCTTTACAGTCATGTGACGAGCTGGTTCTACACAACCAATGACCCTTAATCTGCATTATACTTTTGTATTGTTTTTGCAGAAAAATGTCATAATAAAGATTAGTAAATTTATTCTAAACAATATGGATTATAATCTTGAGTACAGCACTCGGTTCGAAGCAAACTTCTCAGAATGACTTTCAAGCTAAAATGAACTTCTCATAATATATTATTCATGTTTGAACATGATTATTTTGACATTCATGGCCGAGACTTAAATCAGTCGAGATTTGGCAACCGGTGGGTTTATTATATGAACGTGTTGCAATAATCTGACAACGTTGAAAAAGGTCAGAATTAGACAAAAAGTGAAACATGGAAAGATTTATTTTCTCAATCATAAGAAGTTTTGGAGTAAATATTCCATAGTCTAGACTATAGACTGTATAATATTTATGGCAAAGGTTTTTTAGTGAAGAGCCAAATGCCGTTTTATAAAGAGATTAACAATTTTCTTGGAAAGTCTACAGAGGAAGTTTTGAAACATGTTCGGAATAACTATTGTTTTTCTTGAGCAACCCTTGAACTGTTTCATAAAGTGGGGTGAGTCTCCCCGAAGTTGATTTGGTCCGAATTGTGCGTTAGGCAGCATAAAGACGACGATCATCGGGGAGACTTGACTTTTAAATAATTCAAAAAGCTTCATTTTCAGAAACAACAGGTGTTTTCGCTGCATTGACCATCACATCCCAGAATTTTTGCGTTATTGGATTTTCATTCAGTGGGTATTTTACTTCGTAGGTTCACATGATTCGTCAGAATCGATTTTATCGTAGGAAATGTCAAAGTATTTTTTTGAGTTTTTTCGTTCTATATTTCGTTCTACCAAGAATTCGTCCGTTTTACCATATTTATTGCCTCTCAATTCTTTTCTAGTAATTTGGATAAAGAGTTCATCATTGAGACTTTACCAAATTCTAAGTAATCTTGGGATTCATGGCTTTGCTTATTATAATAATTTATGATGCTCTCCGCTCTCACCGCGATTGAACTAAGACTCTCTGAAATAGTAGTAGTCAACCTTTATTCCACAAAAACTAATATCGAATTTAGAAAAAAAAATTCGACAAAAGTGGTGAAATGTGCCTCAGAATAATACCTAGCCCTGGGAAACAAATCTTCCACACACAAAGCTTCCACCGTGAAAGAAAACTGCGCGAAAATCTAAATAAGTTTACCTGATGTATACTGTATACAGTAATACTGTTGTATACTGTATACTACACCTTCACACCAACGGTCAACGTTAAGACGTCGGTTTTGACCTTGAATTCTGGAAAAATTTTAATTTTCCTTTTCAGGTTTACAATCTGAGTTCTACCAAAATCAAATCTAAGAGAATCTCGAACCACCGCCCTGAATCCATGTACCACATACCAAATCCACGCACTCCATTTCTCAATGCCATTTGGTACTTTTTACAATTGTTCCAAATAATATGTTCTACACTGAGCTACCAGGATATATTATTCTAGAATTAGAGCTTATACTGAAATAGTTGGTTTCAAACTAAATCCTGGAAAAAGTGTCTGCAGGACCGTGTGCTGATTCGAGAAAAAAGTTCAAAAAAATGATCCACATCAAAAAATTAAAAGTGCTAAGATTCTGAGCCTAAGTAGTATCGAAGATTAAATTTCATACGACTGCATTTCGAAAGGGATATTATTAATTTCATGAAGTGGATCATATGCGAACAAGTTATCACGCTTTTTTTAAATACCTAGGTGGATCAAAATTGTCCAGGTTCCATGAAAAAGTTTCAAACCAACCAAAATCAAATAAAATATGACTTTGAACATGTTTCCTTTTCGTTCAAAGTCTCGGGCGTGTCAAACCAACGCTGCTCACGATCCATCCATGGTTCCCTTCTTTGGCTTTTTATTTTGCGGCATTAGAAGTTATCTCCAAGAGATTATCGTAATATGACGAAATGTTAATCAGTGTCAAGCCGAGATTCAACACGAAATTAATTTAATAAAGTGATAAAAATCTCGAAAATTAATTTCAATCGTCACTCAATCTTAGTGAAGTCTCACAAATCTAGAGATTGACAAACAATTTTTAAGATTATAAAATTTTTCAAAGTTCACAGCCCGTCCTGAGTCGTCTTCTGAGAAATGAATCCTCATATTTTGGCAGATTTCTCGTGGTACAATAATCTGAATGGATTATTAAACTGACCTTGACATAAAAAAGCCTCAGTATGGAAAATAAATTTGTGATTTCGGTTAATGTTGAATCAGAGCTGAGCGGACACGTTTCAAATACCATGTGAAATCACTCGGAGTGGCCATTCAAGGTCATTTTATATATGATTTGAACTTACAAGTGTGACTTTCTTCGTCATAGTGATTACCATCTAATGCTTGGTTGTGACAAAGTTCAAGTGTTACGCTTATATCTTCTTCGTGTCGAGCTTAAGTTTGACTCCACCAAACGAACGTTTACCCTGTTCTCAAAAAGGACAATCCAAAATTCTATTTATCGATATTATTTGGGTGTAGTCGCCTTGAGGTTAGGTCTAAATTCGAGTAGAGGTAGTCCCCGATAGTCATTTGGCCCGAAATCCACATGGCCCCGAAATCCGGCATGGGCAGTATAACAGTTATAGACACCCCAACTTCAAAGATCCTTTAGTTTGTTGCTACTGTTTGGGGTTGGTTGAATTAAGACTATTAAGATAAAGCTTTTAGAGACTTATTGAAACTTAATCGTGGTTCAAAGGCTTTATCCAACCAAACCACGTTTGTTGGTTTAAGAGAAGGTCATCTGAATTTGGTTCCTATCTTATCAGCTTGGAGGGCGTCCTTGTAGCCCTTTGAAATGTTGCTATCCTATTCAAATGTTTCCATCCGTTCAATGGTTACAGTCCCATTCCAGGTCATATTAATTAGATCGTGGAGTCATTCCTGCAAAATTGACGAAACAGGGCTTTATTGGATTTTGATGTTTCGGAATAAACACGCATGGATACACAAAACTTATTACTGTTTTTCAATATAATATCATATGAATATTTTTAAATTATAGTGTATATCAATAATATCGCCTCCGACCGCGGTACTCGTGGTGCTCGCGGTTAACTGGCCTACCGGTACCTTGAGGGATTCTAATTAAACCTTTTCTGCATGGCATATAATTCATTACGTATACTTTTACCAAGAACTTATCAGGTTCTACTAGAAGACAAGTGTCGTTTAGGGGTTGGAAGTTTATAAATGAAATTAAGTACTAAATGAGTACTATGATTTGGATGATTTGAAATCATTTCAAAAAGCAAGGATTGACCTATTCGTGTTTTATGAACAAATTGAATTTGGAAATGGTCAAAATGTTAAAAACTATTAAACTCGATTACGCCAGCTCGGTTGGAACTTCCAAGAACGTTTAGGGTTACTGAGGGATAAAAACGGTATGAAAACATGCGCTGTGATCGTTTCACACAGTTAACCGATAAGAACACAACAAAAGTCGAACATGTTTAGATGTTCGCCGTGTTCGCCGTGTTTATTTTTGTTCGCAAAGGTTCGCAAGACTCTAATGCTATGCTTTCAAATAATACTAGATTGAGTTCGTGTAAGATTCTTTTTGGTCGGACATACTTTTCTATAACTTAGTCTACCTAGGTATAACTTAGGTATAAATTAAATACAAAAAGCTGAACATTGAATTTGGATGTTTCTAACTGCAATTAGTTTCCAAAGAACCTGAAGACTCTGGGACATGCTATGTTCTACTCTTCTTGACTTAATTGAAGCTGGGATATGATTCTCAATTTCCGAGTGACTGACCATGTCATTTTATGTGAAAGTTTTTGTATCACAGGTACTTATTTAATTCATATATTAGAAATTATATAACTTATTTTTATCCATGAGTTTCATAAAATAATCCTATTAATAATAAGAGTCACTGATTAATGTCATTTATGTATTATATTATATATGATTAAGAGCGATACCATGGAAAAATATTCTTTTTCGCTGTAAATTCAAATCATTCAAATTATTTCAAAGTTAGAAAACACAGGCTGGTTCAACGTTGGCGGTTCAAAATGCGGTTCGATGTGGTTGAGTTTTACTTTTACCATGTAACACAGCGAAAAATGATAAAAGTGCTTTTTGACGTAAAACCAAGTGGATGTCTAAAAAATTGATTAACAGTCATGGACAATGACTCATGGATCTCTGCGGCCGAAATATGGCCATTTACTTGATTAAGATTTTATCCAATAGATTCGTGATGGTCCCCAAAACCTGATGAAATTGGCGAAATTTAAGACAATGTTTAAGGAGACAATTTTTACGATAAGGTCCTTATTTTATTTGGAACAAAAATGAAGCCTGTATGTCATTTTTCTACCCTGGTTATCGATGAGTCGGTGGACGACTAGTGTTAGCTCTTATAAGAGCCTTGATACGAGTTTTTACATGTAAAGGAATTTTTGTCTAATTTTAGCTCAAAGTTGACACGTCTTTATATGATATTTTCTGGGTTGATCTCGAGTAACTTAGAATGATTCTGCCATTCGCCTGACATCAGTTCTTGTTTCTTTGTTCAGTAAAATCTAATTTTGGTTTTTACACCAGAATAAAAAAATCATCTGGCTAACACTTGTCCATTTTGAACCAAGCTTGTTTCACGCTTAAAAATTCCAAGTTAGCAAAAAACAAACGCAGAGTGTTACATTTTTGAATGACTCCTAAATTAGACTGATCCGAGCTAGTTTTACCACTTTAATTTGATCAATAAGTAACATAAAAGCTTAAAAGTAGCTTTAAGAGGTACAGTTAAGTCATTTAACTTCTTTAGGGGCCCTAAGTGAGTCACTTAAAATGGGTCAATGAGCTTTTTAATCCTGTTTTTCGATAGCCGTTATGTACTAGGTGATAATTTGGGCTTTTTTGCGTTGAAATTCGGTTCCTATACCATGGCACACCCAAAATGAGCTTTGATTTTTGAATTCCAAGTGCGATGTAAGCTTGTAAACCAGTTTCAATGACGTTTAAGGGCGCGGTTGCTGATGCTGAATAATGTTGCTGAAAACTGATTCGTGTATATTCATGAATATCAATATATGATAATGTCTTGAGGTAGAATTAGGATGAAATTGATAATGTTCTAGAAGGTCAGAAGAGGTTGCAATAGAGTATGACCTGAATTAAACGTTACTCTTGAGATTATGGCATCAATCCCTCTTTTTGAATGAACGACAGTCTCGGATGAGTCCATGAGGTCATTTGAGGTCAATGATAGAAACGTCATTTTAAAAAGATTTTGGAATTTTAGAATAATTCATATTCCTGAATCTGGATAAGAATGTTGTACATCTGATCAGTTTTTGTTTGAATCAATTATCTCGGGAATAAATTGAGGAAGATCGGAAAGTAAAATCCAATCAATCCCGATGTCTTATTTTAGCTTAGTTTGGGTTCCTTTCATAATCAGAAAATTAAATTTACTTTATGGTCAATTAAGAACTGTATTCAATCAGAAATGTTATGTAATGTTACTTATGTACTCATATTGAATTCTAGCGCAACGAATCTCCAAACGCCCACGCAAATGTTATAAAGTGAGTTTTCGATGTTCAGTTCCCAGGAAATTGGTTCAAGATTGATATCATTTTAAATGATTTTCGAATCTCTTCAACCTGAGCTCTAAATATTCTTGTTCCACTCACGGAGTTTAAAAATCCTAAAAATCTCGGAATTCAACCTATACCTATCATACCGGTATATGATGTACCGACCAACTTTTGACTTACCAACACAAAGACTTGATCCATGTATTCTGCCATGTTTGCCCAATATTTGCACCGCCCTGTGACACATCCAAGTGGTTCTGGATTGAATGGAACCGCCATACTTGTTTCCATACTTGCCTCAATCTCCATCAACGCTGACCGAGCATCTTTAACTAGTTCAACATAGGCATTTCGAGTTTCATTGGAATACATTGGGGACTCGACATCGAAACTGAAACATTATACAGTGTAATGAGTGAATTTCATCAGACCAAAGTTTCTTGGAACTAGTTTGGTACCTTAGGCAGGGTCCACCGAACTGCGAACAGCAAACAGTTCGAACATGCGAACAGTTCGAACGCTTCGAACGGTGCGAACAACGAACAGTGCGAACAGTTCGAACAGCGAACAGCTCATTTTTTTCAAATTCGTCGAACAGTGCGAACAGATGCGAACAGCTGTTCGGTGGAGCCTGACCCTAGGTTTGAAACAAGTTTGGTGGAAATATACGGGCGCTTTTTTATCCACTTTAATAACCTTATTCCATCGTAACAATAAAGTTTGACAGT
>SCLD01088063.1:0-14037 GCA_004367895.1 Oikopleura longicauda | reverse complement strand
GATCAGTACTTGGAGCAGTTTGTTGAGTTGACACTGATGGTGCCAGTCGATTATTGGAGCGGTTTAGAAAAGCATCTAGTCGAGAAGCGAAGAGCTGAGTTTGTCTCGGCCGAGTATCTTGGCAATAATCGACTCATTGTCGTCATGCATATGCCACTTGCCGAGTCGATCACGTCGTTTCATCATGAAATCAAAAAAATCAGTTCGGGTTTTGCCTCTTACGACACAGTCGAACTTGACTGGCGGCCGACTTCAATCAGCTGTTTGGGCGTGACAGTACACGATTCAATGGTGCCTGAGCTGCATATGATTGTCCAGGACGATGAAGCGGAGCAACTGGGACGGGAAATGGTCAAGGATTTGGCGCAGTCACTGCCCCTGCAAGACTTCCCGGTTCGAGTCGCCGGTCATTTGACAAAGGACCCACATGCCAAATCGTTTGGCAAGGCATTCTGCTCAGCGAAGACGCGCTACCGACGTAAGGATACGACCAAAGCGAAAGGCAGCAAAAGTGTAGACCTGTTCCGCCAGGGCAAGTTGAAGAAACGGGAAAAGGATCGAGTCGACGATCTGAGACTTGTTGGCCGCGTCAATGTGCCCCATGGCACCGTGATGAGTGTCATTGAGCGTCATATCCAGTGATTTTAATACAGCACAAAAAAGTAATAAAACAACAGTCAAATTGAATCAAACTCGTTCATTGAGCGGTGTTGCTCTTCAAACTCATCCGTATCAACGCTCATACAAAACATGCGCATCAAGCAGCCCATCATCAACCTTCGATTCATTGATTTAGTAGTGATGTAAAACTTGTTTCAGTTAATTAACCTATACGAACTCGTTTTCGCATGTTTCTCCTGCTCCCAGCCACATCGTTTCTTTCGATACGGCTGGTAAAGCGATCTTGAACTGAAGATTTCATATTTCATTTGTTTATTCATTTTTTTATGTTTTTGTTGAATCGAACCATGCGCTGGTAACAATAAATAAATTGTCTAGAATCATTCGGTCTCATTTGTGATCCGGGTTAGCGCAATTTTGAACTTGAGAGTAGGTAAAACGGGCTTCGTCAAGTGTGTGTGTCTGTGTGTTTTAATAAACGCTTCGCTCATTATTCGCCATGTAGTCTTGGTTCAGCGTCGTTGTCAATTGTCGTTGCGCGTCTTGCGATGATGTGCCGTGTACTTTGGCTACGCGAATGGTTCGTGTGGTTACTCTTTGTATTACTTAAAAAACACAGTTACCTGCATACTGCATTATGTCGACTTGATCATCGCCAACATTGGTCTTGAAACATCCTGTTCGATACATGATAATGGCAATCAATGCAATCAGCAATAGACCAAAGACAACGGCGAGAATGATCCACATGAGAGATATGTTTCCCAGTTGTTCAACTGGCAGGACCATTGTTAACCAGCTGGGTCTGAAACAAAAACACCCTACTTAATTTAAATTTTTAAACCACGAAGCGAACCTTTCAAGCCGCGTCTTTTGCAGGTTAACAATATCGAACCAGGAGTAGGGTACGCCGACCACTTCATAGTTGAATTCGGGTATGAACTTAGAGTTGTTGTATAGATGAACTTGTGGCATGTTGAATATTCTAAATATTATTAGATGATAATATTCTACTTATTTACTACTACCTGTGGTTCAACTGCGATGTGACGTTGACGCTGATGCGGTCAGACTTTTCGAATCCAAAGTGACCCGTTTGACATTCAATATCGATGCAAATCGCCGCACAGTCGCCTTTGCAATTTTCTGGACGACATCCATAGTGGCGGAAATTGTCGATCATTTTATACTTGAAATCGTCAATGCGAAATGGCACAATGTCGCGGCTAAACAGGGTCGGCACGGTACAATTGATTGGTTGCACTTCGCCCGTTTTCGTTGTTCGCAGTGCCGAAACACTTTCCACATTTAGCAATTTTCGGCCACCCTTTGTGAATGCGGGGAATTTGATGCTTACGTCGCCGTTGACGGTTGACGGGCCATTGTTTTGAATATTATAGCGCCAGACAAATTGACCAAAGTCGTCAGACTTTGAATAGGTAACAAAGTAAGGATCAATCTCAACATTGTGCTTCAATTTAACACTGACGCCATGGGGTACGGTCAGTACAAGATTGTTTGACGTTTGTGTCGGTTCATTTGTATTATTTGCCACCATTGTAAACGTGGTCCGGTCCTTTGACCAGGCAGGCCAGATTCGATAACGAAGTTTGACATTAATCTCGTCATGATCGCCCAGCGGATTCCCGATTGGACAACGACTGACGCCATCATCGGGCTCGTCACAATTAAGTACACTTTTTTTGCTGTCCGTTACAAGGAGCCCAGTTTGGAAGCGATAATTGCGATAGTCTTCATTCATCACGTACAAATAACTGCCATATGAGTTTTCTCCCCTGTTACTAATCACAATATCCAAATCGACAGTGGTCTCGGGCCCGTACATAATACTTGGCACGTTTGAAGTGCCCGTAATCTTCAGATCCGAAATGCATTTGTCGTCACGGCCACAATGCTTGTCGAAGTGAATGTAACGTGTAATATTTGACTCAGAATAGGGACTCAATGCAGCACTGGTCTCCAACAGTTGTGCCGTCAGCTGAATGGGCAACGATTGGATTTTGTTGGCTAACGGCATGTCATTAATGGTAAAGGTGAACTGTGAGCAGAAGTCCTTGTCGTGGTTCATCGTAATAATGCTTTTCTCGCTCATAGAATCGGTCCGTCCCAATTCAGCATCATGCTCGGCGTCAAGCTGAAAGCGTAAACGCATTGGCGTTTCACTGTTGCTCACTGCGTTGACTGCTTTGTATCGTGCGCAAACTTGGTAACGGATGGTCTGGGTCTATACATCAAGGATTGTTAAGTGTCGTGTCAAAAACGAACGGAAATGGCTCTTTTTAGACGCAATTTAGGCATTTTACAAGGCACAATGACGAAACACCATTGTTTACACTTAATTAACTTATTTCCGCTTGGGCCAGAAAACATTAGTAGATAGCGATAAGTTTAACAAGCCCCATCACTCAAACTGTACAGGCGCAGTTGGAAGCCATTTTGTGGTTAGTTTGACTTCAATGGCTGGTTTTAGTCGAAACGTTTCGACCGCATCGCGATACGGCGAGCCAATGATCAGTAAATTATTGCTCATTGCCATTGCAAAGCCGAACCAATTGACCCCGTTGTCGCGTTTGATACGTTGTGATGGTTGATTATAAATTCCACTTGCGTCATTCCCATTATACAAGAACACTTCGCCCCCGTCTGGGCCAAACGGCGCGGCGACCAACAGATCCGAACGTCCATCACTGTCAACATCGAGCCACTTTACCGTATAACCAAAATTACGTGACGTGATCGAGGGATTTGAGAGGATGATCCGCCGCTCAAAATCGACTGGATCGGCACCGCCAATTAGCACAAAAACGCGACCCTTGTTAAACATTGTTGACGTGCTGAATCCGGGTGCGCCAATGGCTACATCATCGAATGAATCCGCATTGCACTGGCCGGCATCGATCGACCAGCCGAATTGCTCACCAGCAATGCCAACTTGATCACCTGCCGTGATGTTCCACTCCTCGCTTTGTGTCGCAACTTTGCCATATGTAATTGGGTAAAACGAAACGGCACCGGTCAATGATGAGCGGTACTTGTGTGGTGCACCAAGTAAAATCCCGTGACGATATTTGACGCTTGACATGCCCAAATGCGTGTGATCGTAGTTCTCCTGCATATAGGCATTGATACACTGATTTGACTGTCCACCATGGGGCGTGATACAGCGTGTGCGAACGTGGGGCGGCAGCTGGTCAGCGTGTTGCTGGTAGTACCAGTCAAGTGGTGTTGAGTTTTGGAATATGGCGCCCGAGGCCAAATCTGCGACGGACCAGCCGCCCTCGGCGTATTGGAACCCGGGCCGGGTCATTAGTATATGTCCGTCATCAACACGTGTAATAGATGTGCCGTGGTGATTGTTGCATTTCGAGGTCAACGTCATGTAGTTGACGGGCACGGACGGATCAGCGCTGCATCCGGTGAGATGCTGTCGACGGCGGCTTGACATTGAGGAAAGCGGAATAAGATGACAACGACCGGGAATGGCGGCCTCGCCCGATGAGAGCGATAAATCATCGGGATTAGACTCATGCAGTACACAGCTTGTACATTTCATATAGTCCTTGAAACGACAGTTTGTTGTCTGCATGCATTTGTAAAACTGTGTATAACGTGGCTCACATGATAAGAGCCGTTCATTATCGATCCACGTTACACTGGCACCAAACATTGAGTTATTTTGATATGAGGAGTCTGAATCCGGAAGTAAAGGGTACTATTTTAATGATAAAAAAGTCACACCTGGATAATAATCATCACATTTTCCATACTCGTCACAGTTGTAGACGGCGCCAAACTGTTTGTAGGCAGGCGCGCCGATTAGAATGTTCGTCTCGCCGTTGACGACGCGCGGCGACAATGAGAATCCAAAGTAAGATGTCTATTCTTAACATGAACCGGATTCGTTCATTGTGAATATAACCTTACCAATTCGGGCTGGAATACGCCCGGCTTGTTTATTATTGAGGCGGGCAGTTGATTGACATTGTAGGCAGATACTAGGGCCGATATGTTGAGGAGCAGTTTGTGCATGTTTTCTTTTTTTCTCTCCTGGCCGTGTGGTTCAGGTACAATTTGCCATAATCAGTGAGTGATTAAGATGAATGTTCGTTCTGGTGGTTGCTAATCTTAAGACAAATGACTAAACGAACACGTACTACTTTGCCAAGTCAAAGTCTCTCTATGCGCAGTGTGTGTGAGTGTATGTGTCTAAGTGCATATAGATGTGACTAAGTCGAAAAGACTCCAGAAGTTGTAAAAAACCTAAAATGTGTCTGTATTGCACGCGCGTTATGCCAAAACAGGATTTCCTAATTCTCTAAATGCTCGACACATGTACGGGGTGGGGCTAATACTAAAGAATACTACTACTCGATCGTGGCATATGGTTGAAACAACAATTGAGATAACAAAAAATCTGGCGATAGATCAGAATAGAAACCTAAAAATTAATTAGTTGCACTATTGACGCGGCAACAAGGGAATTCTACTCCTATTTGGTACCACAACCATGTCTGACTCCTGTCTGTTACGGCAACTTGACAAAGTGCTGATGTAATGCGACAACTGTGTTTTTTCAAGTTTATGCCAATCATATATTTGTCGTCATAAACGCCAAAATGACGATGACAACCCCACAATTAAGTGTCTAAATGTAAAACTACCACTTCCTTTATGTAATTGGAGAAAAACGCACACACAGCTAATCGCTCACAATAGTGGTAGGCTGCTGCTGCGGCATCCTGTCGCGAACTGTACTCTAAAGCGTTCAGTTCAATTTGAAAGAAGATTTTCAATTGTTAATAATTGAACTGATATATTTAAACTCCATTCAAAACGTTCTCTCAATATCAAGCTACTTTTCGTCGATCCAAGAATCGCAATAACAAAAAATGAGACTTTTTCTTCTGTTTCAAATAACAGCGGGTCTTTTAATAAAGGTAAGGACGAAAACCGATACCAAAAACGGGACAATAATCTTTTATCATTCAAACAATAAGTCTATTATACCGATCGGCGACTAAACTAAATCATACTAAAGTGGCTTAATTTTTTTATTAACTGAAGCTGAATTTTCATTGCCATAACAAATGACATTTATTGTTATTCAGCGTGGATTTATATTCCCCATTCATAACCGGTACCAGACTCGTGACGATGTGACACTTTATAAACGGGCATTCGCTGTTTAAAAGCCCATCTGAATAATAAAAAACCATATAACGCATTTACCTAATCATCAGCAGTGTTAAATGCCAAAACATTGGCGCAATCGTTGGTTCATTGGAATGGAACGTATCATGCATATGCGAATCAATCCGGTAAACTCTTCCCCTCTTACCGCATCATCGTTCACTGAGCGTAGGAAACGACGGGTCTAAACGTAAACGCCCCAATTTTATCGCTGGCCAAAAAATCCTCGTTTTCAACAACGAGAGTCAAGTGTGCTGCACTTGAGACCACCGGCCACCGTCGACGGTGGGGTGGGTTGAGGGGGTTAGATGGCGCGTTTTGACAATTAGGACTTAGCGCAGTGTTTTGTTCAGTTACAGCCTAACGTGTGTGCGTGCGTGTGTGTTTGAGTAACGGACAGGGGGTTTAACATTATTATTAACAAAAACAACTGGCGCGCCGGGATTATCTAAGCACTTAATCGAGACTCAAACAACTCAACAATGCCACACGCAAACAAGCGCATCTGATTCACTACTGGCCACGCCTGAATTGGAAAGAACAACATCAACGTTTTGAGTTTAACGTACGAAATAGCATCAATTGCACCGACACCACAGTCCCACGCCCAAATCTGCCTGCCCCTTGCTTGCTGCTGTTGCTGCCGATGTTGTGAGTCAAATCTATATGGAGTCTAAAATTACCAACGTTTTGATCTCAAACAACATCACGTAGAGGAACATTTCCAGCAACGTTGTGTTTTGTCTAAAAACGTAACAGCGCTGAGCAAGGCCGCGCTGCGCTACTACTGCCCCCTAAACATTCATAAAAATACAGCGCACTAATTGACATACGCGGCACGACAGCCAAGCATTCACGGACATGATTCTACATTACATGATGCAATTGACCCGTTAACTCATACAACGAAAGGCAAGTTAGAAAACAAGTAAGTTTATTTACACTTGTATGTTCATGGGTGAGCAAAGAGAGAAATCATGAACACCGGTGGGGGTAAGCCGTTTTACTTCTTTGCGGCTACAGTTTCGTTTTGTATCACCATTTAAGGGTGTTTTGTCGGTTTTATATTTACAATTGGTTGTCTTGTTCGTTGAGTAATTGCGAGTTTTTTGAAACATCAATCAGGGCTCACATAACCATATCAGCAAGGACTTGTTTGAATGGATCGTATCTTTTTGAGTATGAGCCTCTCGTTTTTTGTTGTCGAAAGTAAAAATTAACATGAAAGAATAAACAAAATGAGATAATAAAAATAAAGTCACCCTAATTAAGGGCGAACATAGGCTCCAGCCTTAGGCACGAACTAAAAATCCAGCTGACTTGTTGCTGTTGTTGACCTTATGAAATCGTTTGCCTAAATTAGTATGTGGTTAATAAGTGATCATTTTCGCAGGTGAAGTTGTAGTGCGACAACGGAAACCAGTTGTATGTTTGCGCAGGGGTCGCTTGTTGTTGCTGCTATGTTGCTTCTGGTGTTGTTGACTCTCATTGCGCGACATTTCTTTCATAATGGACGCTAAAAATCGAATTTAGAAAAACGGGCAAGGACATTTGGAAAAAGTAAGTACCGGTGTTGCGCTCAATTTCGTCAAACACATGGCCAAAGGGGTTGTTCAGATTCGGGCAGGGGTATTGCAGCTTCAATAGTTCGTCCCGAGTGAAGAACTTTTGCTTGTCGTTTTGTTGCTGCTCCTTTGGCGATTTGAGGAAGATGGTCACCGATGAAACGACACGGCTTTTCTCCTTCTTGTTCTTGTGCTTGATCTTGAAGTCAACCGAGTGATCGGTATCCGATGTCAGTGAGTGGCGTTTCATGTCCAGCGTTTTCTTCAAGATTTTATCATTCTTGTGCTGCTCGTCCTCGGATGAGATTGATGCCCGCGAGTTGTTCAAATCCGAATCCACATCCCCATCTGAGATCGAGCGTGATTCGTCGGATGTCTCTGAGCCGGTGACGCCCGAATCGATTTGGTTGTCCGAGTCGGACGATGAGCTCGACATGTTCTTCATCATCAGTTGCTGCTGCTGCTTGATGCTCTCATCATCGGCATATAGCTTCTCCTCGACACCTGGCTTGAGAATGGCAAGTCGAAAGCCGACCTCATCGGCGCGTTGACGCAAGACGTGAACAGCAAATTTGGCGGCGCGGGCCGTCTCGAAGTCGACGAGTGCACAGGGAACGGTACCAAGCTCAGGGATTTTGGCCGCGTACTGTTTGGTGTCGAAGGGAAGCGCCTTGCCAGGTTTCAACACGCGCACCAAAGTGACATCGCCATATGGATGGAACACGGCTTAATATGCGTTTATACAATATGTCAGATAACTTTAACTTATGTTAGTGATAAAGATCGCTTCAGAGTATGAGATAGGGGCATAAGTGAGTGGAGTATGAAAAGTATGAAACAATCAACAAACGTGGTAACAAACGTTTTCAATCATGTAATACCGCGTTTACATGTAAACAGCCAATAAAGGCACGACTTTGTCTAAAGTGAATCTAAGTTCACTAAAAAAGGGCGATGGTTCCATTTTTGGTGATTTCTTTTTGTGTTCTGGTTGAAACATGAACACTCGGCTCGGTGAGCCTGGTCGAGATTAAATGTAATCCTTTTCAGGGGAATTGCATCAACGGCCTCACGGTCACCCAAGTTGGGTGTTGCATTTAGAATCAGTCGCTAATTAGACTATAAAGTGTGTTCAAACAAAAAAACGGGGTTAAACCAAACTGGACAGTTGGTGGCGCGTGGTGGGCGCAGTTAATGGATATCCAGCGGTCAAAATGACATAATTAGTGGTGCACGATGCACTTGATCGATGCTTTTTAGCAATCCATAATGAATGCCGACTTACATGTGACGGTATCAATTGATTGCAATTCAGCGGGCAAGTTGATTGCAATCACACGCTTGTAAGGCTTGGCCTTGGTATCATCAATTGGCTTCATCACTGGCTTCTCAATCGTCTCATGGTCCTTCGATTTCTTGGTCTTAGTCTTCTTCTTGGTCTATTTCCAGTGTTCGGTAAATCACGTTGATAAACCCCCGTCAATAAATGAACGCTAAATGTTGACCTATCCCGTTCGTAAATTTCATTAACAAACGTGTGTGTACTCACGAGGCGACGGCGCCGTTTCGGATAAAAGTTTACTACGACACCTCTCTCACTCTCGCGTACTATTGATAGAGTTCGTTCCGGACGATGAAACTAAAAGTGGTTACTATTTTCGTTTCGATGATCACTCTCACTCGCCACTTCACTTTACCAGTCCATATGGACACACACTGGGTTAGACGAGAGCTTCTAAACTCACTAAGGGTGGCATGGAATACGCTTAGCGAACTAATCCGACACGTTATTAATTCGAACATGTTCCTTGGTCTGAAGCTGCTGTTGTTGTTGATGCTGTTGCTGTTGTTGCTGCTGCTGTTGCTTTTGTTGGAGATCGGCCTGCAGAATCAGCGCTTGTTGGAGCAGTGGATGCAGCGCAAATGCTTGTTTCATTTGCGCCAACTGCGTCGCGTGATTACGAGCTAACAACAAATGTTTGAGTTGGGTGATCAATCAAATTGTTACTCACCAGCTGCCATAAGTTCGGGCGAGAAGGCCTGTGGCTGGGCGTACTGAGCTGGCGCTGAATGGCCAGGGGTGAAGGCGGGCGCCTCGGCATTGAGGTTGGATTGCACGTCTTGCTTCATTACTGAACACTGTATTATTTTCTAAATCGACAGCAAAGGTGTCGTCCTTCTAATTGATTAAACCCGCCGATTTGGCAACTGATGGACACACACAAGGGTGAGCATACAACCAGCACACAACCGGATGTATTCGGGTGAATTGACTCGGTAACAAGGGGGCATGAAATGTCGCGCTGGAATTGAGTGGTCATTTTCATAGCTAATTATGCCTGGTTTTTATCTATAGATGCTCAAATCAGGCGACGATCAAAATGATGTTTACACAAGGGCGCTGTGGTTAGATGATTGATCGGCCACGGTCGGTGCGACGACGGGCTGGTAATGCCCATTTCTAGGGCTAAGACTCAGAATTATCATTAGAGGCTTCTTCTTCGTCATAAAACTGACCGCCAGATTTTAAGCATTAAAAATCTGGCGTCTAAGTTGAATTTAACATCTAGTTTGCTGATGCGGTCCCTGCCAAACATTCGGGTTCAAGGTTAATCGAATCAAATGGTCGCGATAAGGACCCGTGAAATAAGGAAGCTAAAAATGGTGGCGGTGGTGGAGGAAGAAGTAACGTTGTCGAAAATGTTTTGAATTAACAATTCTGACCTACTGATAATTATTTCACTTTTGGACGTGCCGCGTGTGTTTGATGTGGCACAACAAACGAAAACAACGTGTTCTTTGGTCAAGCGTCTGTGTTAGACCGGAGTACCGGAGTGAAGAAAAACATAAGTATTAAAAAGAACAGTTTTCTCTTTCGGACCGAAAGTTTCGGTGTTAATTGTGGTCAGTCGCTTGGTGCTCTCTTTACCTGTTGAACAATTGATTGATATGTTATCTCAATTGACTGATTATACACGGTTTATTTCAACCTTGGTTCTTCGCTTGACAATATAAGAAAGTATTGTTTTTCGAAAGTTACAAATTATTCAGGATGCTAATGATCATCCACATCGTTTGATTAAGTCTAATTTTCATCACGCGGTGGTGCACGAACGCGATCACTCATTTTCCCTAGTCTCTGTCCCGGGGTCCTCCACCACCATGATGCCTGTCTGCCAACATCGCTGGTGCGCTATAGGAAAAAAGGGGCTGATCGAATGGCGGCGGCGGAAAACGGAAAAGGATGAAGGTTTATTGATGAAGAAAAAATGTGTCAGCACCCATACCCCACGTTGAATTTCAGGTTGACGCGGTGGAGGTCAATGTTAATCGGCCCCGTATTTTGACCGATGACAAAGTAACGTCAATCGTCGCCATCGTATTGGTAACAAACCCTACCAATGATGATCAAACATCATCTGGCCTAACCAAATGTGACCGTGACTGACAGTGGATCAGCGAAGAGAGGGACAAAAAACAGCAATTGAATCTGTTAAGCCACTAGGTGCTCAACCATTTTATTTTGACGTTTTTTCTCTTTCTCGTTGATATGAGTGCCACCACCTGAGCCTGCCCAAGGGATTACCCGATAGTTGAGATTGACTTAGGCTTTAAAAACGTGATCTAAAACGATCGTCTCGCCTTTAATTTACCCCCTTGAAAATAAAGTAATGCTCACTTGTACATCAAAAACGTGGACACAAATTTATATGGTTGTATTAAACATCAGTATTGGTGTATGCACTGCGGTTGCGATAAAAATACGCTATATAAACCGTTTGAGTGGTTTGAGAAGTCCACACCAAAGTGTGTGTTGGTTGACGGCCAGTACTGTTACAGCCAATGTTATTAGTCTAGAGCAAGAAAGAAGTACTCAAGCGAGGGCAATAAGCCGCTGGAAATCCACTTTTGGTAGCATAATGGGAACTGCTACGTGTAAAGTGGTGTAGTTACCGACAAAACAAGTTAGAGAAGTTCACACGCATTGAATTACATCTGTTCAAGCAGCAGCAACCAATTGACGCAGTTACTGACGCATTTCAGTTGAGCAATCTATTTTTCAGTGGCAGCACCACCGCCACCACAGTTTGTGGCGCATACCGCTACTTACAGCTGTTTGACAACATAGTTATTAGCTTGTTATGCGTAATTAGCATGATGTTTCGGTTCAATTGGCTCACAACATTGGCGCAATCGAATTCACAATTGCTTAGAGCATATTTAAAATAGATAAAGCATTATACACGATAAAATGCAGTATTCAACATGAATACAAGTGGCGTTGTAAACGTATGTTGAGGAAAAATATTCCTCCATCTTTAACGTTAACCGAAAATTACGCTTTCTAACGTGGATCAATATGCATGAATCAAGTGATGAAATACTTCCGATTGATATTCAAGTATCAACTAACTTTGTTCTCTCAAAAAGCATGTACAACAAATGTGTCGTCTAAAAAAGACTTCTTCAAGACTTCTCCCAAGCTTTTGATGCGGTAACTTTAACTCGAAATCAAAGTTATTGATAAATTTGGCTCTAATTTAAACAATAACGGTTCGGGTGCCTCGGTTCTGTATTTAACCACAAATGTTTTCTCGTCATTCCCTGTCGTAACGAAAAGTAAAGAACTGTGCAGTTTTTTTGCGTCAGAAACAGGGGTATTTTTTATTTAGTTTTGTTTAATAGATAGAAACATATTCTAGCAGCGCGGGGGAGAAAAGGCAGTTTTGTTATCAGTCAATATAAATTCTATATTTTGTATAATATAGAAAAAAAGCAAAATTTCAGTACTAAGTTTCACCACATTTCGTCAATCTCGTTTTGGTATTCCTGAAATTGTTCAACATATAAGAAAAAACAAATTGACCACTCCATAAAAGTACCTTTATCTTGTTGTAATTCTCCGGCTTCAACGCAATCCCCTTGCCCGGTCGCTGCTCGCCATCCTTGTCGTACATCTCGCGGATGTCAATCAACAGCCACTTCATCTAAAATGAGCAGTACAGTATGTATCTAAGGCACTTGACTACAAATACAGCACTGGCGCTGATAAAATATAGTAACTGATAAAAACTTCGACGTTCCATTAGAATTCAAGTTCTTAGTTAGACATATTCCGAATTTCCGATTTTAGTCAAGTTTACAATCACATTGCGCCGCTTTTAATTTAATTCACCTTGAACTTAGAGACGGCGATGCGTTTATTACCGCCCAAATCCATTGGTTCCTCATCCTCGCGCCCGGCACTGGCCTAACAAAATGTCAATTTGATTCAAAAAGACGAGTTGAACTTGAACTCACGCATTTCTCATCAATGTCGAAGAAGGCATCGCGAAACGCTTGCCACTGTGATTTTTTCATTGTCACGCCCTTTTTGCCCGGCATGAAGCCTTTGGCAGTTTGAAAGTACTCGCGAATGTCGAGGTACTGGTTGCCTAGTTGCAAAGTTAAACTTTTGCTAAGTCCCTTAATTTTTAAATTGGCAAACCTTTGAAGCATTTCACTTTGACAAATCGATTGTGACCAATGTCCAGGCCTTTCAAGTGGTTTATGGCGCAAATCATGGGGGTAAAATGTCACGTTCAACACTGTTTTAAAGGTCTAAAAGGCGCCACGCCAGGCTGAAAATGCTGGTAGCAAATCTAGGTAGTTTCAAGCGAAAACCACTTCCTTTGTCCTCGTCCTCGTCAAATCCCCCCGTCTGAGCCCGGCCCGTCGGCTTTTTTGATGTTTTCGGCGGGGGCGGCGCCACCTCGTCGAGATCGGACGCCTCGGACGGGGGCGACAGGGCGCGCTTGGTGCTCTTGTTCTCGCGTTTCTTTGGCGAGACCTTTGTCTTTAACTTTTGCTGCTTCGTTTGTTGCTCTGGCTGAAACAAAAGTGCTGCACGTTTAGTTGAAATAAACAAAGCCTATTTTGGTTGGGCAGCACCAAACAAAAGTTGAGCCAAACAACTTGAGACAAGCTAATTTATTTGATTCGCGTTGACTTAAGGACCGCAGCGACACAAAAAGCGCTTAGAGTGGTGAAATGCAAGGCAAATTCCAGTAGACCGGAAGGAAGTCGAAGTTTAGAATATTACCTCAATGTCGACCTTCTTCACCTTGTCCTTCTTCTGTTTCTTTTCCTTCTTCGCCTTCTTCTCCTTTTTGACCTTTTTCTCCTTCTTTACCTTCTTCTCCTGTTCAACCCTCTTTCCAGCCTCATTATCATCATCGTCCGAGCTGGTCAATTCACGCACGAATTGCGACGATTTGTACCCGTCCGACATTTTCTATTCTACTGTATTTGAGGGTTGAAGACAAAGTTTGCGTGTAAAAATTGCACATGTGATAGTTTTGGTTTCGGTGAAGACATTTAGAATAAAAGTTACAGTTTAATCAGTCGATTTGACTCCTTCTGCAGCTCGTCAATTGTAACGCGGCCCTTTGCCTTGATCCATTTCGCCACTGAGGCCAGTTCATCCCTTTTTGTGTCATTTTATTATTTATAAAAACGTGATCATAACGTTTGGACGATAAAAATAGCACTAGCCATTACACTAATACCGTGTGTGGTGGCGTAATAATACTCACGGCGTAATATAGATAAACTTGCCGCGATCGTCCAGCACGCCGGTTAACTTTATATGTTTGGTGGT
>SCLD01088052.1:0-37195 GCA_004367895.1 Oikopleura longicauda | reverse complement strand
GGCCATTATCTGACGGTAAAGGACAATCAGATTGTCCAATTGCACCCCTCCACCTGTCTCGATCACAAGCCGGACTGGGTTGTGTACGATGAGTTTGTGTTGACGTCGAAGAACTACATTCGAACTGTGTCCGATATCAAGGTAATTTGTGAAGTGCACTAGATTAAAATATGACATTTTCATACTCAAGGTCGACTGGCTGATTGAAATTGCGCCGACTTACTACGACACCGACAACTTCCCCAATTGCGAGGCGAAACGCATTCTCGAGCGCGTCAGGGCCAAGCTGGTCGCAAAGGGCAAGATTCAAGTTTGAAATCACAAAAGTCACGCCGCAATCAAAAACGACAAGCAACACACACACAGACTCTTATCCTTATGAATGTCGATTTTTTTAGTTCCAATTTTAAAACAACATAAAAATGTCATTGCCCGCAACATAAATTTTCTCCTTTCCCTGTAGCACATACAAAACCATTTGATGACCCCATACATATATCAGCTGTCAATGCTCAACTACTACTGTGGACGCGTCTCAATGTTAAACAATAAAAAAACACTAATTGAAAAATGTCGAAACGAGTTTATTTATTAACGGGACAGACCAGGACGGGAATCCACGAGTGATGCACCACATAATCGGACATGCTGCCATGACTGGCGCCCAGGGATTGACTTTGCGAGAATTGATTTTTCCCCGATAATATCTGATGAACTTGCACGAATTCTAAAGGATAAATCAATTAATACTACAGTGTTTTATATATTCATGACATGACGCCTCCAAAAGCCAATCCCTGAATAACACGCTCATACTCGCCCAGACCACGCGTGCCCATAATGATCAGGCGGCATCCCTCGCGATGGGCCAGTGACACGAGCGATTCACCTGGGTGCTCGGTACTGGGGCGTATTTTGAATGTATGCGTCTGATTGAGCGTCATTTTTTTGTAATAAAAGGTAAAAAGACACCTGGACGTCGGAATAGCGCGCCAGAAGGTCCTTGTACTTATCCTCGACGCTTTTTGCGCTGCGTTCGACATCCTTGAGCGATTGGAGAACCTCTTCGGGCTTGACATGGGTAAGATCGGTATCTACAATTTGGCGATCTTTGCGTATGCTCGGAAATATTGAAGTCTTTAGTTATACACCTCTCATGTAGCTGCCGCATTTTGATACGTGACACAGCACCAGTTCGTTTGTCGGTTTGTGTATCGTTCGATAATAAACTGGTGAGGAATTACGTATATTCGCTGTCATTACTGGTAGCTTACAGTCAAATGCATTCTCAGCTATTGATGTCCCATCGACGGCGACGCAGACTTTCATTATCTCTTTTTTCTGGATTGACTGGGTCCCCGTGCGAGTGTGTGTGTGTGTGTGTGCCTGGGTGTGTGTGTATGTGGCACACACGTTTCCTTACTTTTGAGTGCACACAAAGGAATTGAGGTTCAAATTAGCGAATGGTTCGCTTTGGTAGTCGTCGATCGAAAATGCGTGTTGTGCATGAGAGTTTGTGCCAATGGCGATTTGAAGTGGATGATTCCTTTCCAGTATAAGTAGGTCTGGTCTGATCCGCCTCCTCCGATCCTTCTACACGCTTCCTTTACTTCTTAGTCGTTGCTTATCAGATACGATATGCAGTGTTCGCGGTTCGGGACCTGCCTAACAATAGGGCGTAGAGTGTAGAAGTCCACTCCTTTGTTTGTGCTTGAAACAAGTTGTTGTTCGACTGCGAGTAAAATGAAATCGGGCAATTTATTTTTATAATTAAGATATGGTGGCGGTGGTGCATAAAGTACATGAGTGGGGTTATGGCAGTTGTTGTAGATAGTAGTAATGGGTTGAGAAAGAATGACTAAATCAAAGCAAAAGACGTTACTCATAGTGCTTGAAATTTCCACTGTTGAGTTTGTTGATGCTGCTGGTTCATGTATTGCGAGTAGTATTGCTGATAGTGCATGATTTGCTCGTTGGTGTAGCCCTGTTGTTGCAACGAAGATGTCCAGCCACTGAAAAAAAGAGAACATGTTATTTGGGGAATGACCTCTTGATGGGTTTGAGTTGTACTGAGTCGCTCTTTTTCCGTGCTCAAAGTTGTATAAATAAGCGCGGCAGTACGGGGGAGTTAGAAAAAGTCCTCTCTCCGCTGCGAAAAAGTAAACGTCGGCAGCCGGATAATCATGAAAACCAATCAACAACATTTGGCATCAACGCTAATTAAGAAAATCATAAATTTCTATAATTGCTTGTTTAACAACATTGTTACGTTTACGTCTCGGCGGAGAAAAGAGCGTCTCAGGGTCTCTCTGGTGGTGGTACTTACGGAATGACAGAATCGTATTGTGATTGAGCAACGGTGACTGCTGCTGGTGTGGCATTGTTCCATTCATTCTAAAGTGATAAGTGTAAGCTCGAGGGGCTCACTCAACGACTAGGGGTAACTTACGGTGACAGCAGATTGGTGTTCAACCTTGGCGGGGCTCGACTGGCCAAGTGGAGAACCGAGCTGGTCTTCTGAGCTTGTGTCCGATATTTTTGGTGATTCAACTTGTTCGATGCCGTACGCCGGCGTGGTTTGCTGTTGTGGCTCAACAAGGCCGTATGATGGGATTGACGCATCGCCAAAGCTTATTTTCTCTTCGTCAACTTTGATGACGGGTCCGGTTGGCGCTTTTGGCGAGCCGACGGCCTCTTCGATAAGCTCCTCGTTTGATTTTTCAGTGTACGAGGCCTTTTCAGTTGAGTAGCCGGACGAGTGTGACGAATCAGCCGAGGAGATTGGCGGTGGGGATTTTGAAGCTTCGTCCATCTTTTTCTCGGGTTCAGTCTTGGTAATTGCGGCAGTGTTGTTCACCGTGGGTAGCTCGGTCACTTTTTCGGCGGCGGCCTTTTCTTCGGCTTTGGATTGTTGACGGAACTTGGCACGTCGATTTTTGAACCAGACCTGCAGGTGATGTTATTAACTGTTTTTTCAGTTCAAAACTGTACCTGAACACGGGACTCAGGCAAACCGATTTTTGTGGCCATTTCTTCGCGCATGAAAATGTCGGGATATTTGGTCTTCTCAAACAGCTGCTCCAGTAGCTCGAGTTGATTGCGTGTAAAAGTAGTCCGTTCACGGCGTTGTTTACGAGGGTTGGCTAGAAAAAAAAGTTGAAATTATTGTTTCGTTTGTCTTGAGCCGCTGTCATGAGCCTGGCTGCGCACACGCAAAGTTGTAATTGTATTTTTAGTTTGAATAATCCGGTACTGGTTCAAAGGGGATGAAAGAACGGAAAACCTTCCTGATCCCAAAAACACACAAATTATGCCCGTTTTTGCGGAGCACTTCATTTATGTTGAGGCAAGGGCGGCAGTGTGCGCAGGGAATTAGCATATCAAATAGACTCACCGTATGGCAAAGGCGCAGTTGCATTGTAAGCACCAGTGTTTGAGCCATAATGCTGTTGATAAGCCGTCATCTGTTGCTGATAAAGCGCTTGCTGTTGCATCGGCGTCAGGCCGCCCTTTGATAGGGCTTGAGCGGCAAAACTGTAGTAGCTGTGTGGGTCACCGGGATATGGAACGCGGGTGGCGGCGACGGCGGTGGTCGACGGGGTCGATGAGGAATTGTTGAAATTGTAGCTCATTCTCTTTTTTGTGGTAATGTGTTTGAGTGGGTACTTGATGATTCGATTTAGTGTTCTGATTCTTGCAGAGTGGAACCATCAATTTATATCGGATTAGGACATGGGTCGCTCCGGGGCGCCATCAACTTTTGGTACACGGCGCTCATTAGTGTTTGGGCTCTTGGGCGCCACCATGAGAGACTTTCGTTGGAACAGTGCCAATGTATGCTCATCAATACTTACATACGTCTTTTCTTACAGACACTATTCTCAGCTACATTTTCGTTTATTATGAAAGGTCAATATTCAGTGTGAATTAACTTGAACTCTGCTAAACATAAATTATGAGCTGAAAACAGAACATTTTTGGATGACATTGAATTGATGTCAAATAAATGAGAATCTTCTTCGCTTCATTACACCATTAAGTGAATGGTAATGGGTCAATACGACTCTTCTGTGGTGGATTTAATTAGTTCAGCCCCTTTCCCAGGGCCATGTCTGATTCGTGCTCGATACCCTACTGTGTTAATGAATCTCTAGCAGAACACACGCACACTCTCCCCAAGACACATATTTTCTTTTCATTATCAACGCTAAGTTAACCATATAATAGCTGAAGCCACTTTCACAGATTCGTGCGTTTTGTGTACGGTCAGTGGCAGTAATATGTTGGTATATCAACTACTCAACGTTCTCATGGCTTCTAAGGCGGTCGACTGATTTTGTCATCATATAGGGGGATGAGAAGAATCCTGAGATTCCGGATTTGTTCGGGCTCAGTGACATTATCCGGGACAACTTCAGAGAAGGTATATACACTGCCATGTACACCCCGGATTAGGGTTCCGATAAGCCAGCTTTTCTCGGGTCCGTTGCCATTTGTGACCGACCGACACCATGTTCCATTTGGAAGTGGAATTTGATTTACTCAAGTGCTACGTGCTGCGTACGCCGGTACGTACAACATGATTTTCTATAAAAAGAAATTAGGAAGAAAACAACCTGCCAGCCACTGCCACCACTACCGTATTCTGCTGTAAAAATATCGGGGCCAATATGCAAAACGTGTTTATTATTAAAAAGTCTTCGAAAACTCACCTCTACACCATTTTTAGCGAGGTGCGAAAAAGTGTCCAGCGTCTCAAAAAGTACTTGACAATCTAAGTGATGCCACTTTCAGCCGTCACGTGATAATCATGCCTCGTATGATGAGTCGACGAGCCGATCGTTTTATAGTGTGTGTGTTTTTGATGCAAACAGCGCACTTTCGAAAAAGATCAAGCAAAATTAACCTCGGTCACAGGGCACTTAGTGGCTGTGTGCTAGAATAGTGCTGAGCGCGAAAATTCCGAGTATGTTCACTTACCGTCATAGGCATCGCCAATTTATCCCAGATCAAAAAGCCCATCATCCATGGATTGTACAGATCAGGTTTAACTTTTAGGCTGCCGGGCTGCTTCTAACTGCTCCATGTTTGATTCTGCTTTTTGATAAGCAACGAATCCGAGCCGAGGTCAAAGTTAATCCAATTTTCTTCATTTTCTGAAATGATGACTTTCGTTATCGCCTTTGCCAATCAGATAAACACACAATTTTACCCATGACTTTCACCAAGGAGCAAATCAAATAGGATGGACCTCAATATGCCCGCGGTTAGGCTGACTGAAATCGAATATGGAATCCGCGTGTTGAAATACACAAGACGCAAGTCTAATTGGTCTCTTTAGTCTTTTGGCATGGTCAATTTATAATTAAACTTTGTAGATATCACACGCGCGCTTTTGTGCCCTTTGATGCATCCCACCGCACGCCGAGTGTGATCGGATATCTGACTAAAGATCAGAAACAAAACGTTGTTCCACGCTTGTTTATTACATTTCCTTTTTTGTATACTTCACTACAATCACACCTGGCGGTCACTTCAAGCAGCCTAATTAACGGCCGACGATAATCAAATTGGTATTAGGTGCATTTGGACGATCATTTGGCGGACGGGCGGATGTTGTGGATGTTCGTGTGCGTCCAAAACCGGACTTTATTACTGCCTTAATCCAGTATTGAACAAAATAGATGATTTCGTTCGAACACTAAACACATCCGTCTGGTTTGCAGCGAGGTGTCGTAAATCCATCCCAATCCACTGTATCCTAAACGACAGTCAAATTCAAGCTGGACATAGGACTAGAGGAAGTAATCTTTTTTTCTCATGACCATTCACCACAATCTACTCACTCTCTCGGATAGTGTACACACAAATATATAAATACGGGTTGACCCAAATAAGCCAATGAGTTTCCTAAATTACCCACAACACACCAGAAAGTGCACAATCCCATGACTGCGACGTTGAAAATTTCCAACCACCAACCGAGTGGGAATGGGAAACTGTTTGCTTGATAACGATCACACTTCACTTATAGAATTAACGAAACGAAAGTGAATTGAAATTTTACGTGTGTGTGTTCGTTATTAATGGGGAAGCTACATATAATCAGATACGACAAAACCGAAAAACGTACAACCATGAAGAAGAGTTAGATCAGGTGATGGTCAACATGTCCAATAAAGTGTGAAAATAAGATGTAATTTTAATCCGATTTGAGCAGCAGATTGAAAAAAGTATATAGAGATATTGATCAGGCACTTTCTCCACCTCTCTATCTAATATGAAGTGGCGACAACAGGAAAAGCATATTCATTAGACATTGATCCGTTTACCGACCAATTTCGTCAAAATCAATCATTCAGTAATTATACGGGGAAAGGAAGAGTCCCGAGCAAACAGCGGAGCGTCATGCTGGGATAAGCCCATGGTGGTTCTGTGGGTAAGTCCTCAATATTCTATTCCACCCTCCCACGATCTAGCTTTGCTCGACGAAAGATTGATTTTTAATTTTGACGAAACGAAAATCATTAACTAGCACAGTTAGTAGCATAACCCAAACAAAAAAGTAAACGTGCATGCTCAGATATGAATCGGTCGAATGTTTAGGCTCCAATAAAAATGTTTCCCCTGAAAGGTAATCGAGGCGTAAAGAACCAGTTCACCACTTCGATCAAACTCTGGCCCAGAGTAGACGATGGGCCCACAACTAAACACAAAATCCGCTTTATCATGTCAGCATAAAAAGCTCAAACAGCAAGGCCAATTTGGAAGTAGTTGCGCACAGAGCAGTAGTAGTAATGTTTGCACCTGTTTGTACACCACACAATTTAATTTACGGATGAGATGACCAGATCAAACCCGGGGCTGACTATGCTCTCGATGTAAAAAACTGTCAGCTGAGACCGATCAGCCCGTTTGAGTGCTGAATTTTCGCTTTCAAAGTCAAATAAACGCAGCTTCATCTTCGCGATCGCGAAATCAGCTGAGGAACAGAGCAAAAAGACGGTATCGGTGCCAGACACACTCACCGGGATTGTCCAAATCCGCGATGAAAAAATAAATGTATAAAGATGAATGCGAAAAAAGGGTCAGTTCGGATTAGTGGAGCCAAAATCGATCATTTGGCAATGAAATGCGAGTAAAATAGCCCGCAGCATTTCATTCATCCCCCTCTAGCCATGTGTTGTCAATCCGATTAAAGCTATCTGTGCGTTAGGCAATAATTCTTAACCATTTATTTCGTTTCCAGCAAACGTTTCACTCACCAACCCGTTTGTCCTAATGTCGATTTTCGATCGACGCTGGATTATCCGTAGTGAGCTCGTCTATAATATCAGGCACATGCGCCAAGTTCATTGTGTTTTTTCTCAAACTATAACCGACGGTTAGTCTGACTACTACTGAAAAAATTCGCTAAATCGCATTTGATGAATTGACGATCACCGAAAGTACCTATTATTCCCGATACATGTCACCGTGCATTATCTTCATTTTAACAACAAAGATGGCGCCGCCATTAGCGGTGCTTCGTTCGCTCGCATAAAACTGTTCTTATTTTACGTTGAAATTATTGTATACCACAAACATTTGCCATTTTGGTCTCCTCGCTTGCGGTCTTCTAATTAACACCATGTTTTTAAGATGTGTTGGTTCAGTCGCAGATTGAGCTCTCGTATGAACCAAGCTACATTTACAACATCCTCGCCCTAGCGTATATAATCTCCTATTAGCATTAGAAAGTCAATAGCCATCGCGGCATAACGGGGATGTTTCCGATAATAAGCACAGGCCAGGCTTGGAGTTGATTATTCTGGCACAAAGCTGAAAGGGTTAATTCAAATCGCAGCAACAATCGCTATTGCTGCTGCAGTTAATAAATGTTTGGTTATTCTACGCGGAATTGGACGAACAGCAAGTTAGGTGCGCAGATCAATTTTGCAAATCTAAACCTGCCCTTCAAAATTGATTTTCGAAAACTTCAAATTGTTCTTCTTCATCATATGCCGGGTGGTGGTGGTGGTGTTAGTGGTGATGTGTGTTTTTTTGTTTACAAGCAAGTTTATGTTATGTTGACGTTTTATTAGTTTTAATCTGACAACTTAATTATAAATTAATTTCGGCCCCTGGCATCATCGGCCCTGGCTCTGTTTTTGTGTAGTGTGGGGTAAACAGGGTTTATTCGTATATTTGGCCGAGCAAAAGTCGGCTTATGGGAAGGTCCTAAACACACACCTCTTGGTTAACACACGATAAACTGTGAACAGATCATCCGGGGACTAGCATATGCGCCCATGTTTTTGGTTTTGGTTTAGTTTAGTGTTTTAGTGCTGGCATGGGCCTGGGGAGAGAAAGAGTAGTTGAATGATTTGTCGTGCTGGTCGATAAACAGTGGAACTCATGCTTCATAATCCAGCAACAAAATCCAGTGCGGCAAGTGGATCCAAATTCCGGACAAGCAACAAGGCAACAGCAGCAATGCAGCATGCTCATATATTTGTATACAAAGCGGACAAAATAGGAGAAATGCTTGTCCGTCGTCTGTTGTCTTTTCGAGTGAAATAAGGGAGATTGGCCCCCGAAAATGCCATTTTTAATTCGGTTTAGCTGCATCGATTTCGACGCACATGAAGTAAAGAAAAAAGACGGCAGAGATGATGTACAAGTTTGAGCTCCATTTAGAAGCCGTCGAACATATTGATTCTAATCCCAGATTCCCACTTAGCCAGAGTAGTTAGTATCCGTGTTTTTATTCAAGCTTTGAATAAATGTTTATGTCCCCTCACTGTCTGCCTGTAAACCAAATAAAGCCAGACTGGCTCCGCGCATGCCATGCTGAACACATATCAATCAAAGGCGAAATCAAAGTAACGATTAACGACGGCTCCACCGTGTTTCGATAAAACACATCAACTCGGCTCGACTCTATCTCTCTCTCGGCGTACACCACATTTATTTCTGAACTTGGTAAAGGGAAAAAGAAAGCGCCCACTAGAGTGCAACTAGGGGAGAGAGAGAAAATTTTGAAGAGCTTATCTTCGGCTTATCCTCCCGAATCCACGCTATTAGCTGCCGCGTCCACCAATCACAAGCGCGCATTCTTCTTCATTCATGTCTAAATGTCAGTTTTAATGTTGTGTTACTTCCTTCCTGTTTCTAAAATTAACGTTACTAAACACTAAGGCCAGGCACCCCACCACCACCACCACCACGACTGAATCGATGCACAAAACATAAACCGGATTTGTTATGTTCTGACTTATTCAAAGAGTCAAAATCGTTTTTGGCTCTGCGTTTTTTTGTACGATTTAACTACTACAGCATCCGTTCAAAGCAAATACGGCTTTTGTCAATTGCTGTTCTACTTTGTCCGAACGTTTCTGGCCACTGGTTGCCATCTGAAATGTTTCAACGATGTGCGATATGAATAACCGCGTAATCTGCATGTTGTATCATCAAAAGCCAAGTGGTTGATCACGTTTCATCTATTCGCATTCAGCAGAGACAGGAGCAGCACCAGAAGAAGCCAACATAAAATGTATTTATTGTTTTTCGGTAATGTAAGCGCGAGCTTAAAACATGTTCGATATTTGGCCGCATAGTGAAATTTACGAGTGGGAGAGAGAGAAAGTTAGTCGAAAAGAAAGTAGCAGTGAACTTGTTGCCACTTTTAGCTGTAGAGATGACACTTGACCAATGTTAGAAGTTTCAAAAGTAGACAAAGACGCTGTTTGATATAACCACACTTGATCACACCTAGATTCCCAGCCACTTGCGTCCATTTGTAAACATTTCAACATTTACCCTCTCCTGACTTCCCAGTCCTGTTGCTGGTTACGTCAACGGGTGGACAGCGATGCACGTATAGGTAACCACGCCAGATAATTCGATTGAAAGCTGTCTATAAGCCGACATCACACACTTTCTCAAGTTTTTGTCGTTTTTTTTCTTTCGGGTGTGAACAGAGCGACCATTGTCTTATAATGATGAGAACTAACTTGGGTTCGACGACGATAAAAAGGGGATTAATTATCGTAAATCGCCTGCTGCTTCTGCTCCCATTTCGCGCCACTTTTCACATCAATGTAATCCGAAGTGTGTTCGTATGGATATCACTCTCTTTGGTTTGGCAGTAAAATGGGGGTGGTGGTGGTGGTATTGGGTGCGGATTGGCATAATGAAACCATCTCTAGGAACACCATGTTTGGCGGTTGGTTCACTCATTTTAATGGTGGTTACGGGTCAGTTACGATGCTCAACACAAACCGCAATAGGTCGACCACGGTGATAATGGGACTGAGTAGGGCGTAGTGAATATGAGAATACAATTTAATTAATCTGATTAAGAATGAGCATGAACTTGAAAGGCATACCATAGTTGTGGGTAAGACAAGCCAAGTAAACACATTTTATGGCGCCGAGACCACAAAACTAGTTCCGGTCACGTATCGGTTACGATCAAAAAACCAAGCCACATCACAGTTGATAGGCATTTATATGCAACTTATTATTTTTGACGTAACCCAATACAATCTAATCCCGGTGCAGCGGTAGAACACTAAATTATAGAAATGATCACTAAATAGAGCAGACTCGGCGGTTGTGTGGCAAAACTAACCGCAACATCTCACATTTACAGCTCTGCAGTCCCGACGATCAGTCGCATGCTCTTTTAAACCGCACCGCCGAAGTGAGACAATGATTGGCGCCGTTCTGTGTTCACACTTCAAATCAAGTGAAAAATCTGAATCTGATCAGATTTAACCGAATTCCCCGACACACTGGCTCGCCCACTTCAATATCAAACGTGTTCAGTGTGTGTTTGTGCTTTTTTGGGCGTTTGATCTGGCCAGCCTGATCAGGCTATAGAAAGTGTTAGTCAGCGCAACACTGATTAGTTTAGGTGGGTTCAATGCTGTTGTGATGGGTTTTGCGTTTGGACTGTCAGCTTATGCGGATAATATTTGTCCATCATTAGCATATTATATTGTAATACTTCTAATCAGTCTAGAAAACTAGGCCCATTGAGACGAGGCGCGGAGTGATGAGGTCACCTGGATTTGGGCGCCTGCATAATATTCGACAATAATACGACTTTGGCTTGTTTCATAACCAAACACCTTTCAACTCTTATAGGCCGTGGCTGAGAACCGGCGTAGTCAGGACTTAGCATTGTATCACACTCACACTTAAGCACGTCTTCAATACTTATGGGTCAACGCTACGAAAATTACGTGCTAAAACACACTTTTTTCAAAGTGGCAGGTTCGTTTGTGCGTGTGACTTCTCTCAACCCCGTAAAAACTACCAGTTAGGCGGCGCCGGTATGGCGGACACCGAGCGAAATGCGAAATTGTGACTTTCAGGCATTTACTCTTTTGATTCTTTGTGTTACGTATGTAAACAATAAATTACCAATTTACACGCGATATATACTTCACTTGTCACCCGTCTATTAGAAAGACAAGCTAAGCCACTTCTAGTGCAAAGTGAAATCCTATATAGTGCTCTAGTCAGCTCGAAATCAGGTTAGACTATTGCATAATAGGTTGATCACACAAAAAACAGTCTGAAAGTGCGTTGTGTATTCCGTCAGCGTCGTTAGGCGATATGCACGTGACGCCATCGTTCTCTTTTTTCTAATCGAAGGTCTATGTCACGAAAATGGAAATCGAATTTGCATACTGTTTGTATTCGTTGATAATATTTGAGTTGAGTGAAAAGGAGATCATCCCCCAGCTCCACATGCCGTTACACTTGCCGCCTTTTTATGCCATCGAGTACAGATCAAAGAACTCGTATTTATTCTACAGAAGGCGAAATTAATTATACTGGTTAAAACATCAAAGGCTGCGCGCCGCTCGGTAGTGATATACAATTTGATGCGTGGTGATGGTTGTGGTTTCTTTGTCAGGAGTTACGAGTGAGAAGGGTTGAAAATAGTATGTGGTTGGATTTTGTGCGCGGCATCGCCCCTTTTTTGTTCTTACTAAAATGCTGAAACCATAAAGTACGAAATAAAGTTTACAGACGACATCGTGTCGAGCGTGGGAAAACCGATTCGAATAACTAGGGATTATGAACACGGGCCAAAAGAAAGGCCACTAATACACTAAAAACGAGATCACCTACCAGTCTGTATAACATTGTACTAGTATTGTTTTCGTTTCGCGCAACTCGCGCGCACTCACAATATTAACCGCGCGAGATGCGCAATTATCGTTAGCGCCCATACTAACACACACGTTTTCGGCGTCTGTGTTGTGACCTTTTGTGTTTCGCGTCAATTATCATTTTCGTATTTTTTTTCTTGCTCATAGTAGTCGTAGTAGTCCTTGATGCTAACCGCAGCCAAATTAGCCAGACTAACCGACACACAATAATCGCACACTGCATGGGTTCTGGTTTTTTCTCTCTGAATAGGAGAGAGGGAGCGCAGGGAGAGAAAAGTTACGGAATTTGCGAGTACTATCATCAAGAATTTTAACTCCAGAGCAGTGTGTGACCACACCAGCGTGTTTGTGGTTATTTTTACAATTTTGTATTTCAACGCTCTGTTCAAATGATTAGGGCGCACAAACGACCATGGGCAACCTGGGGACGTTAGTTTTGACGGAAGGAATTTTCGCCTGCTGATCCCACGAGCATTTTGGATCATCTATCCCACGATAGATTGAGTAAAAATGAGCAGCAACGGCGACGGCCCATTATTAATAGCACCACCATCATTCCACTACAATACACGGACGCAGTTCCTTATCTTTTGTACACCAACACACACAGCTCGGCGGAGCCGGAATTGAGATAATTGCCTTAGTAACAGGTTTCGGAATACTTATCGCGTGTGAATAGTGTAATCAAGTAAAAGTGGCATCAAGTACAATATGAGTCAAATAACAAACAATGGGACTACGATACAAACACGCATACGGGGCCGGAAATCATTTCTCCCAACACTTAGCCGATTATCCGACTTATCCCGTGTAGGCCAATTTCTCCGCCTGTTTCTATTTTTTGATCATCAATTTGCGTCAATGGTGGCGGTTGTGGAGTGCTGCACCATTCAAAAGTTAAAAATCAAAATGAAAAACATGATGGTGGTCCTTGAAAGGATAATCGCCATGTTACCCATGTCCAAAAATATCGCCCAAATAATGTCGGCAATAATCAACCGAACATTCTGAGATAACCTACAGTTAATATGCCACATGCTAGCGGTCAGAATTTCAGCGACAGCGTTATCACAAATTGTGACTCACAATCATATCGTTTAATTCTGACACGCTTGCATAGAAAACGTCAACTGTATAACTGTATAAAAGTCGATAAAATTGAGATCTGTCCACCACTTTCAATCGAAGTCGGTTGATCAGGCGTCTTATCGGCTAATCGGGGGTGTTAAAGCGCAGCAGAAGCATCAAGAATCATGAGACGCCACAGGAAAGTGGTATATATCGGTGATTCCATTAAAATTAGCGCGTCTCAATACTCGTATCATGACATTGAGATCTGTTTGCCCCCTCCTGCCACGCGCTGGCGCCCGAGAGAAACGAGAGAGTCGGGCGTCAATTTTCGCATGGCATTGTGCTAAAGCGGGTGATGGTTCTATGTGTGTGTGTGTGTGTTTCAGCTCTATGGTCTTCGCCATCCTCTTTCTAGGGGTAAAATAGTGCTAGGGAGCTCCTGAACGGGGCGGAGGACACTAACTGCTGCTGCCTGCTGCCTGTTGATGGAGAGAGAGTGGAGACTGGAGACTGGCGCACACCGAAAATCTGCGGATAATACCGACCACTGATCAGCCCACCCCGATTCAAACATACAACTTGAGCCTAACCAAGAACCCGCTTAGTTTCGGATAAAACTGCAAAAATACTTTAATTGTGGGCTGACAACCACCACCCCGTTCGAACAAAGAGACCGAGAGCTTACACATACACACACCACCACACAAACACACACACACATTGTGAACAATCAGTTTGCTTGTTTATTACACAAGCGAATTTGATCGACAGCACGATAGACAGAGAACTATTCGAGATTTTCGATAGTTGTTTCGCAAGAAACAACGAAAATTTCTTTCCCAGAGATCACCCCCACCGGAAAACTGGATTCAAACAATATGGACAAGATTGATCCGACGTTGATGAGCTATCTGAAGGGGCCCTACGGGGCCGCATCGCTTCCCTCACTGAATGATGTGAATAAAATGCAATTGGCATTACCTGGATACGGTAAGCGCGTCTCAATCTAAAAAAAATCTGATTGGATTTGCAAAAAAAATCACGGTGCAATACGACAGCTCAATAATAGCCTAGATTTGAACATCTTTCCCTACCCATTTCACCACCTCAATTCGCCGATTGATATTTTGACTCTTTTCAGGCGGCGCAGATAGTCTCGGCAATTATGGTGCTGCAGGCGATACGTCAATGGCGACGAGCTATTTCAACAATTTTCAACTCCAACAGAACAAGCTACCCGGAATGGGCATGTATGGCTTGCCGCCGTTCTATGGCGATTTTTATGGTGAGTCCTTTTTTCGGTGGATTATGACTTTTGCATATTCTTCGATCAGCGCTTAATTCGCATCATTGTCAATGTCAAATACGTAGTTGTACCGATCGGGGTATAAGAAATAGCACGATTGTCGACCCGTGTCGAGTCCCGTTCCTCGCTCTTGTCTAAATAGTTTAGAATCTGAATTATGACCGGATAACGCGTTGAATCTCAACAGACACAATTAAAATAAACTCACCCCGAATCTCTCCGTGATCGTAGTGGTAGGTATTGCACCACTAATGCGCGCACTATTACAGCAAGTAACGAAAAAACGGGCCCGTTTCGATTTATTCTGCGTTTGCTCCGTTATCAACGAAGCATCTATCGTTTGACTACCTTTTCAGCAAATTAAACAGGTTGCCAGAAGCAGGAAATGGTGAAGGTACACAGATTTGTATCACACTGGAATAAGTGCACCGAACGCTCGAATTTTCTGTTTCGCGAGTCGCGAGTCGAAACTATAACGACGTTAATGCTATCCAAATAAAACAGCTCAGTCTTTCCGACTCCAGCACTGTTTTGACAAGGTGGATAAAATACTATTTGCACCACCCAAATCACAAAAACGTAAAAATTAGAATTTCCTCCCCACCCACCATCATGTTGCTATGCCCTCCCCGTTTAATTACGAGTGCTAAGCCGTGTTTTAACGTGTGCAAACCAAGTAAATGAAAATATTATCATTGCGCCCCTTATTTCAGTCCTTCTTTGCGATGATGATCTCGATGACGACCGAAGGTCAATCATTCGGTTGCCTAATCCGTATTGATTCGATCTCGGTTATGTGCCCCATGAGTGGAATTGATTTCGCCCAAATCCGCTTATTGTCTATTTAGAGTCATTTTTCGGTGTGCGCGTGTGTGCTCCATTCGACTCAAAAAAATGGATATATGGTGGAAAGGGGCGATATTAATCACTTGTGTTTGATCGTTTACAAAAATAATATTACCATTCATAATAAGCGCGGCTCATCCCGTCTAAGCCCAAAGATTTTCGTACTCTGACATTAAACTTCCTCTCTTTTTCAGGCCCACCACGAAAGCAGCGTCGCGAGCGGACCACGTTCACCCGCGCCCAGCTGGACATTCTTGAGGGGCTCTTTGGCAAGACCAAGTATCCGGATATCTTCATGCGTGAGGAGGTGGCAATGAAAATTGGGCTGCCCGAATCGCGTGTACAGGTTAGTTAGTCAGCAGACCGGATTTTTGACTTGAAGTTAATCCAAGCAATAGTTTTATTGATGCGACGAAAATAGAAATTAGGCATAAGGAATTAAATCATATCCTACAACATAGTGAAAACGGGACGGATAATCCCTAGCCCAATGTTTATGATTAAATAGGTGCTTAATTAATTTACGGAAATCCTAAATCGGATATGTTACGCTTTGCACCCGGTGCCCAGTATCAAATAATGGTGGTGGTGCTGGTGCTGTCAATACATTTATATACACTTGTACAGCTTTCGAAACATTAAACTGAACGCTAACTGACCGCAGCTGAAATATATAGATGATATTCCGGGCCAAGAAAAAAAGGGCTGCAAACTAGACAAAACACAAGCCGAAACATACCAACGCATCAAGTTTGTCTTTATCATGCTAATTGATGCAAGGATGCATTTTTATTGTTTCAGTGTATAGAGACAAGAACGCGGGCCAAGGTGTGCGGTGCCGCGCCGCCCGCGTGTGCACCTGTCCCAATTATAATTGTAAAAATTTGAAAATGAGCAAAACACTTAGCATACTCTAACACACGGCCAACTCAGTAGTCGTTACTCCATAACACCCTACGCGCTACATAAAAAGCCGGAAATTTGTGTTTATGTTCAAAATGTCCACCTATCACAGGGCTCGCATTTCAGCACCACCACCACCTCACCGTCGCCAAAACACCACCTAATGGTGCCGATGATCCGGGGTCTAATCTGCCCAAAATCATTCCCCTTCAAATCCAATCTCCGGATCTATTTATTGTTTGTCTTTATTTAATTTGAATCTTATTACGAACTCTAACTATCCCGATGTTCTAGGTCTGGTTTAAAAACCGCCGCGCCAAGTGTCGCCAACAGCAACAGCAGAAGACGCCAGACTCGTCGCAATCGTCAAGTTCAATGAAAAAAGATGACGATGGCAAGAAGACGGACTCACCGTGTGACTCGGGAAGGTAAGAAACAAACTTGAATATGATAGAACAAAGAGATGAGGTGTTTGACAGTTAACGCACTGCGTGATAAGGACTCAATTATGTAAAGTAGTGATGGGTCGCTTATTAAACACTAAACCAGAGAGAACAGAACTATTAGGCCAGTGACTCCTTTTTCCTAATGGGCTTACAATTTAAATAGATAAACAACTAAGGCTCAAGCAGAACAACTTGCCCTCCGCGACGTTAGCATCATAGTTATGACATTTTACTATCAATTATTACGCGAACTAACTAATATTCAAGATCTAGCATGAGCCCATCCGATGCGACTGGCGCGGGCGCAAACGGTGCGAGCGGTACTGTTTCCGGTGCCGATACCAGTGGCGACACAAGCAGCGGCCTCTTGCCCAAGAACGAAATCGACGATTTATCCGTGCCGGCGGTGAGCTGGGCGCCGAATCCAGTAACGCCAAACGATGCGACCAAGACGGAGCAAGTCGAAGTCATCCAAAATCACATGGTCCCGCAAATGCCAACAGCACCAGGCGCCACGCCAGCCCAGCAGCAGGAGGCTCAAGCAAATATTGGCGATTTTAAGCCATTCAATCAGGTTCGTCCCCTTGCTTGCTTCTTTTCGTATGTTTAATATTGGTTTGTGCTTGATGCACCTGATTTTTGTTGAAGTAGTGTAGTGTGGTTAAAACTCTGACCACTCGAACGCCTAGAGAGATCGAGACCGCGTTGAAAAAGAGTGGCTTAGCCCCACTTAAAATCGTCAAGTTCACTTTAACACTCGGCCTTTTCGTTTTTTGCTTCGTTATAAAGTCGACGGTGGCCCTAAGACCTCATCTAAACGGGGGAGAGACGTCACCGATATTAAATCTAATGGATAATACTCGAGCCATGTCTGGCTGCGGTCGAACAGCTGTACCGCCAAACCCTATGTATATGTACATTGAGCGCTTAAGGGATTAAAATATGGGGGTTTCGTTTGGGATGGTTTGGATTGAAACCGAAACAACGGACAAATATATACCACACACGCACACTGTTATCGAATGTCGGGTTAATTTGTACAAATTTGAAAATGGCAAAAATATTAAGCTCAGTAACTAGACGACTGATCCGTACCTAATCGTTCGATATTTTGGGCTTGCCGTTGGTTATGCTTGTGTTTAGTTCTTATCTGTCTCTCCACTCCAAATCCGATTCTCTCTTTCTCTCGCTGCCTTTCTTTGTCCCAATCAATGCGCAAATAATTGCACGTAAATGTCATACCCAATTATATAACATATCTTGCTTATATAGGTACAACCCGGTCAGCATCCAGCGCCAAACGTTTTCGAAAACTATGCCAACCAAACAGGCGACGCCTCGAACCCCTTCTACAATCAGTACAACACCAACATGGCCCAGTACCAGAATCAAATGGCGCAAAATGCGGCGGCGGCAGCGCAGGCGGCGCAACAAAATGCGCAACAATGGAAGTTCCAAGTCTTGTAAAACTTACACACACACTTACCCAAACTTACATACACACACACAAACGCAGCGCGAAAACCAAAACCCTACGTAAATACGAAAACTGCTATTTATTTTCGCTACTTTTGAATTTTCTTATTATTGTCTCTAAATTTTGTTATCGCAGTACTTCATGAACGTGTGGCGATATGAAAATAATCCTTTGTTTTATTCTCTTCCCTGAACTGCTCCATCAAACAATACGTCCCAAATCCATTTAAACAACTGTAAATTAAGTACAAGTCACAAGTTCAACAATATTACACAGACTGGTCACACACACAAACAATCACACTTACACAAAATTGCTCTTATGTGAATAAATATTAAATATATACATATATTGACTTGATATTAGTTTGATTACACATGGCAAAAAAGCTAGGCTAGTTAGGTTCCGATTAGGCGTAATTTATTTTCACAGTGCGGCACCATAATATTATTTTTGGTGGATTTCGCCTCAAAGTACATTTTTGAGAGAAGTAAAGAAGGGCTAGTAGTAGCCGAGGTCATCTCATCAAAATAGGCAAACTCCGTTAAAATAAAAAGGTTAAGGTTCCGCGTGCGCCCGATCGGGTCGGAGCATGTGCTTTCAAGTTTACAGTTCGTTTTGTTAGTTTATTCGCGCATAATAATATTCGCCGACTCTAATGAGATTAGCCTAGTGCCTAGTGATGTCTATGAATTCCCCGTTTATTACTGAATATGCAAGACGAAATGAGGGGTCGCTGCCTGGCTTGGCGATGGTGCAGTGGGCACGGCACCCACTTTTATAATTCCGACGCATCTTTCTTCTTCAAAAGAAACAAAATTATTCGAAGGTTTTATGCAAGGCGCAAAAACGCATAAAACGCAGATGACATAAAGTAGTAAACACAAACAAGTCTTTTGATCTCTCAGTTTTTGGCTCTGATTTTGAAACGTCGATTTGTTAAAAAGTTCAACCGCAACATCAATACAAATGTCATTGCTAAGCGGCACTTGCTTATCTGTAAAGCTACAATTATTATTTGATTATTCGCGGTTCGTGGCCTTTAGAGTGCTTTTGGATGGGATTCTGGCACGAATAATAGGTCATTATTTTCTCATCTGACAATAAGTGTATCTTTGGTTTTGGCCAAAATATCATAATGTATGTTTCTACCCAAATAGTGTGTACAAACCGCAACACCATGACCAGGACCAAACCGAACAACGACGCGAGTCTAACTTCGTTACAAACAGAGACGAAAAGCTGCCCGGAAAGGAGAGTTGTTTAGCCATGACACTTAGCATAATAATCCGGACAAATGATGGGTCCATTTTATCGTCCACTCCACATTTAGTGACAGCTCCGTGTCGTGTTTAGTGACACCCCAATTAATGCCTCAATTATCACATATTTCAAAATCGTCGCTTGTTTGTTCGTTTCGTGCCTGCTCGTTGCCGTAGTGGTGCCAGTGGTTGAGGCAATAGAGTTGTTTCATGAAACTACAACTACTCAAGTGGAGATCATCCGCGCCTAATACTGGTAAACATTGCGAGCACACCCACAGCTCAAATAGTGCCCTGCTATATAACCGTGTGTCCAGCAGATAGAGCTCACAGGGACATAGAAAAAAATTACCATCATAGGCTTAGTGCATGTCCCTACTTTATAAGCACTTGATCATAATCAAACCAGATTTCGAGCCAAATTTGGTCTTGTTGCAGTCTTGGTCTCGGCGGGGAGGTGGTTTCACTCGAATCGGTACCAAAAAACCAAAGGGGGTCAACCGGATCTTATTCATTATGTCAATCAGTTAGTTGTTAGTTTTTATGTTGGCAGCTCTCTTTGATGTTTAATACGCCACTTTATTCATTTTCCATGAATAATCACCCTACTACTCCCCGAGCCTCGATTTCAGTAACGAAAACCAGATAACACTTGCATTCGACGAAAAAAGTCTGTTTTGAGGCCAGCCGCATAAGCACCCCCGATTAAAGCGGTTGCCCATATACAATCAAACGGAGCAAGATATAGAGTCCAGTTTAGTAGTTGGTGAATTGCGAATTCATCTTACTTAGCACAGAGTCAGAAGTAGGTTTATTGCAATGGGCACAATTGGGGGAAGATGGCTCTGTGAATGATCTCCGGCTCATCGCCAACGTCATAATACAACATAAGCGCATTCCAATGGCCCACCAGATTTTCCGGGAATCGCGTGCCACGGATATCAAGTTGTCTTTCAGATCACGTTTATCACCACATTAAAGTTCTTAGTAATAGAGCCGGCGTAGTCGAAGAAGCGGAAGTTGCTCGCGGAAGGGATCGTCTCTCTATGTGTCGATACATTGAGGGGAGAGAGAGAGAGTACATGCATACCAGTAACATGCATATATTCAACACTCATGTGAGAGATTGATTAGAAGCCCATCCGGCTCACAACGCTTCGTTTCCGGTGCGGCGACTCGACCCTCGACATCATGAACGGATTAGACCGTGTGTAATGAAAGTAGAAACGAAATAAAACGTTTTCCTGAGTTTTGTCTCCAAAACACCAACTTGAGCCAGGCCAAGGCCGCAGTAGTCGAGGGGATTAAAACTCATGTTGAGCACCTGGAGCAGAACTGATTTATTCATTGTTCAACTGGGGAAGGGACCTACCTGTAATGATGGCAGATTGTTGAATATGCCAGCTGGCAACTGGTTGATTGCATTGTTCGATAGGTCAATTTTCCATAAGTGTTTGTTGTTTTTGAATGTATTAACTGACAACGCATTGATAACATTGTCGGCGGCATTTATTCGCTTTTAGGTGATGTCTTTTAAGTACACTACTATCGGGTCATTATGTTAAACGCCATCCGAATTATGTTATTGATAATATCCGGACCAAGTAAACCCTATCGCGTTCGAACAATCCCATACTAAGACTCGATAACCGTCGAAACGCAGAAGAGAAAGTGAAAGTGGGTACAAACTAGCTTGACATCGCCCGGCCCTGCAAGTTGGGAAAACGAGCAACTAACCGCTCGAACTCTGCACGGCCGATTCGATTTTGATCAATGTTGAGTATCTCGACGTCTTTTACGTGAATCTCCGTGCTATTCATCGCCGCCGTTCTCACATTCACCATATTGTCCTTGTTCACCGTCCACGAGACAATTTCGGCCTTGACGCGTTCATTACGCCCCGAGCAGGACAGCTTACTGTCGAGTGGCGACCAAGCACATATTTCTAAATGGCGTGGTGGAGACATGTTAAAGCGAGAAACTGAACTGACTGTATGGAGTTGATATCCGGACAAAGTCAGTGGCGCGTTGCTCGAAGCCATTATCAGGTAAAATAATGGACACCTCGACTTCGACCATATCATTGTTCTTCAGCCCAGTCAGGTTGATGCTGTTTGTCGTTTTTATCTCATCAATTCGGCCAGATGGTGTGTCCGCGTTTGCAACCTGACAATTGAAATCATTTTCTTAAAAGTGCTTGCTCACCTTGAACTGGTATCCTCGTGCCTCCTTTTCGAGCCCATTGACAAACACGTCAACCCCATCACCGGCCATTTCCATGTCAATGTTGAGCTGTTCAACACCGGGCGATGTCTTCACTGTTCGTGATATTTCACTTGTTTGAATGTCTTTCGCCTTCGACATCACTACAACCAGCGACACCGTATACTGTGTTGCCGGCTTTGTCTTCACTGTTAACACTGAGTTCGCTTGGCTTGTCACAGTGACTTCAGGATTGATTTTGATCCGATAGTCCTCGGCGCCGCTAACATCGGGCAAAATAATTTGCAATTCAGTCGAACGAATCATCGGAAAATGAACATCGTCGGGGATCGGTGCCGTGGTCTCACGCGTTACCATTGCATCGAGGACAATACCAGAACTGGTTGTTGGCGCCACTGAAATCGTGTACTTTGTGTTTGCTTTCAATCCCTTCAGACGAAGTCGATTTGACTTCATTATGCCAAACTTTGTCATTTTATCAGGTTGTGGTGTAACGGTGATGTTGTACGATTTGATAAATGGATCTTTGCGCCACTCAACTGTCATACGATCGGAACGAATGCCCGAAACAACCAAACCAGAGTTTTTCACAAATCCATCGTCACTTTCGGCCTCTTGCAATGGAATCGCCCAGAATGAAAACGCCGGCTTGTACTCGTCACTTTTGCCGAGATAGGTGAACGTGGTCAGCGTATCAAAGGGCCACTTTTTCTTTTTCGTAACAAAGATATTAACCGCGTCTTTTGGCGCGTCTGCTTGCGTACGCCATCCGTCAAAGCTACCAACATCGATATAACCTGAACCGTTTTATTTGAGTGCTATGTGCGTGTTTTCTGAGCCATAGATTGTTATCGAAACTCAGACATAGTTCAAACTAAGTTGTGCACAATGTGCGCACATTACTGCGTAGCACAATGTGCACAATGTGCGCACATTATTGCGTAGAATGTCTCCTAGTCAGAAGTCTACCGGTCTTTAGTATGACCAGGAAGGTCTCAAAATAGGTCGTACACTTGAGAGTCTTGTGACACATTTTCATATAAATTACCCTTCGAGCATTGTTCCGATAGTGCACGTCGTTTGTTGATGACAATGCCATTCCCATTTTCGTTTCGGACTGCTTTCGACTCAGTTTTCTCGCAAATATAAATGCGCCGGACATTTTTGTCAGTTTGGCCTTTAAACGGAACGGCAAAAGCGGGAACGGATCGTGCTCCATATTCAGCTTTAACGAAATTTGGCGGTGGAGTTGATTCTTTTGAGTAGTGATGAATCGTCGTATTCTCAGCACCATATTTGGTCGTCCATGAGGTGTAATGATAAATGCGATCATACTCGTCGTTGTCTTCCGAGTCTGTCTCATACTTTTGGCTTACTTTGACATGCATGGTGAACTGGTTCCGGACAAAAGGTGATCCGTCTAACGACTTTAGCGATACTCGAGAATCCCACGGCTTGGTATCACGGGAACCCACATAGACGAGCTGCGTGCCTGGTACAGGTGTGCTATACACAAAGTAGTACTTCACCAGGTTCCACTTCTTCCCGCATTCGCCATGCTTTCGCAGCTGATAGTTGTCGTCAAATTTGCATAAAGAAATGCGAAATGATTTGTGCAGATCCATGGGGTCATTGCTGTGCGACAAGGTGAGCAGCTGAAAGTCGCCATCGTCAAAGTCAGATGGTCGTTCATAATTGTCTGGTTTTTCGTCTTCATAGAGATAAAGAAAGCGCTTGGACTGGCCAATGACTTGTTTAAAAATGTAAATGTCGTCTTCTTCTTTGAATAGCTCAGCCAGTTCTGCTTGATCGGCAACTACAGTTCGTCCATACGAATAAGTAGATTCACCCTGAACAATGACCGACGACGTTTTACTGAAGGATTTCTCGGGACGCAGAACACGCTAGAATGGGCTTGTATAGGACTGAACAAAGGACCAAGAGTTGAACACCTTATGTTCCTTAGTGGCAAGCCGAGGCCTTGAATGTCTTTTCACGAGTCGTTGCTTTAGCCGCCTTTTTAGTTTGTTTTAATTTCTATTGTCGTTTATCGCAGCGAGTACAGAATAGAATGATTAAAACAACTTTCCTTCAAGTCGCCGCCATCATTGTGAAGCGTCAAATACGTCTCTTTGCACAGTACTACCTGGCCCAAGATCAATGTCAACCAAGATAACATTCTCTACTCCAGGTCACTTATCGTAACTTGGCCCTACTCTCTGACGGGTAGGGTGGTGGTGCAGTTATTTGTTGTCATTTGGAGCGTCCAGTGCTCCACCATTAATGTGAGACTGCTTTGAGCCCAATCACATGCCCATTCAAACTGACAATCAATGGTATCACAGCGAATCGCACGTATACTGCTAGACCACGTTGTCTTAGACTAAAACTTGAGACCAGCGCAGAGATAGATGTCAGAATTGAAATAAGTTATATGAGATGAATAATCGCATCAACTTAAGATGATAATAATTATTTGCAATGCTTCATTTCCAGAACAAAAATCCACTTGAGTAGCCGGGGAGGAACAATTTACTCTCAAATATCCGAATCTAACTACAATTCGCCGGTGCCTTTGACCCTGCCCCGATTCGATTTCAAAGCAGAGTTCAGCGAAGTTCGACGAGGCCACCGATTTAAAACGTGAAAACCGACGAAAGTGTTCACGAAAGAAAAACAATATCCCAGCAACGGTTAACCGTTTCACAACACCGAGTCCCCAAAATGACGTTAACTCTTTTTTAATCAGGAATGATCTGGATCAGCATAGATCAGACGCTTGTTGGCCAAAAGAACGCTCAACGTAGAGAGTGAGTGAGCAGGAGAGTAGTGTAGGAGGGGTGTAAGTGTGTGGACGGATCAAGGTGAAGATTTACTAGACCTGTTACGCCACACGCACTAATCGGCTAATCAGACATATCTCTCCTACTATCGCCTAAGTCCTATCGCTTTACTGTAATCGAGGGCGGCGACGTAGACTAAATAAAATTAAGGACTACTACTCTTCCAAGTGTCGAGCGGCGCCGAATGAACAAAGCTAAAAGAGCTTAATTTTACGCTTCACTCGAATAGTCAGGCAAGCGAGCATAAGTTAAATGAAAGTTCGACGATGAGGTGTTCCGGACACTGGTCGGCTAAGTATAATGCCCATCGAGTTGGCTGATCAGATTTCAAATCACACTTCGGCCTCTTTTGGGGAAAATATTCAAGGTTATAATGCCAAAATGCGCGGCAACGCGCCAATGTTATATAACTAGGCCCCTACTCTAATCAGTGTTCAAGTGACGCCGTGTTCAACCTTTTTGTCGTGCTTGTTTTACCATTTTCGTCTCGTAGCTACCTGCAGCTGTATCCTACTACTCCCGGTCCTAACCTCGTGACCATAGTTGTAAAATCGCTCTCTCTCCAAGAGTCCTGTTTAATAAGTTGAAAAAATGGTCAACCACTAGAACTGAGCAGAGTTGTCCCCATAAGCGTATTAACGCCGCGGTTCTGGTTGTATGGGCGATCAGTTCGATTCGTGATTTATCGATATTAAGAGTTGATGACCACAACTAGTGTGACCACTATTCTACTACTACTCGTACGGCGTATGGGCGCTGTATCCGCATGCGACCAATTATTTCTGTCGAAAAACCACACGCTAGTTTTTTCGATATTGCCTCCGAAAAAACTGTCAGAAGACCGGGTTAGTCTGTATATTTGACAATTAATGGATAATCTCCCACGCCCGTCTTATAATACCGTCGGTCACATGAAGTAGATTCCGAAGTGATTAACGCAGCATGAAGCGAAAATTTGTGTGTTTCGGGTGGGGAGTGGCGTGTATTGAGGGTGGATATTCGCGGAAGGACCAAAAGAAGACTTATAGAGTTGCACAGATTGATTTGTCCGCCAATGCCGGTCCAGATGGACATAGACCAAGCTAGAATAGATCGGTTAGATTCTGGGGATTAAGACACACACGCACACAGACAGAAAAGAAGGATGAGTGATCTGAGAGTGAGTTTGTGTGCATCGCGGGACTAGTGTAGCCGCCAAAGTCGTAAATTATGCGTAGTCAGTGTCAAAATTACAAAGTGTTCAAAATGACACCGCTCAGGCGCTCTCTCCCCCTTTACTATATCTCTTTTGAGTAGACAGAGTCGTGTGTAAAATTTAGAACATTTTAATCTGTTTGGATTCGACCTAGCCAGACTAGTGGCGCCAACCATGTTTTCTCGATATGGTGATGGTTACCTCGGTCAACAGTTCTACCCGTACGAGTACGTACCATTTTTACGATTCGTTTTTTTAAATAAAATAAAAAGATCGTTTTGTTTGAAAGCAAACTCAAAGTTTAAAGACACTTGCTCGTCTACGGTCGGTTAAAATGAACCAGCTGAGCCGCTGCTTGACTTCAAGTCAAAAAGACACAGTCAAAACCCTCCCCCACTAAGTTACAAAATAAAACAAACACTGCGATAGTCTTAGCGGCTTGCGCCAACGTTCCACCTTAATTCACGTTATGGTCAGCTTATTGATTAAATTTCTGTGATTTCGTTTTTGTCTGACTGGATTATGCAACGAGTGTTGTAACACAGGAGGACACACACACGACGCACACATGAAATTACCACCCTAATCTTTTATCGAGTTATAGATCTTTTGAACATAAGAACCTATCTAGGAATTGCCAACCAGCGCCGGTATACGTGACCTAATTAGATAAATTAAATATTGTTTTTCGTTTCGCTTTCCAATTGATAACAACAAAATGATATAACGCTGGTCAAGTAGTTTTGCATTGACTGCGTGATATATTTCGCATTTGTTGTGCGTGCCTGGCATTTTGGAAACAAATAGCGATTGTGTTATCAGTAAAAAGGGGGTAAAAAACTAATGTAAGAAAGCGAAAAATGCAGAAATGCATGAGAGAGAGGTGTTGCGTGTTGCGCGCCCTAACCTCACCTATACTCGGCTGGTGGGATTTCTAGTGATAACGAGCAATGAATGAATGAAAACGGGGTTAGCGTGGAGTGAGTTTACGAAAACAATAAACAAGCAAGTGGTGGTAGTGGTATGGTGGTGGCAAGGTCATTGTTGAGCTGTATGGGGACTAAACATTTGCACACAACCTTTGTTATCAACTCAAGACCAAATGGGAGCGTCCACTTAGGTTTTAATCATTTTTCACATATAAGTACGGTTTTACACATGCGTACTTTTATGACGTTCAGTTTCGTTCTTTCCTGGCATCGGATTGATGCCAAGTTTTTTTTGGTCACAGAATCTTGTTACGGCATAATCACTGGTTCGTACTGTACCAGGGCTCAAAGAGTGAACTTTTTTACACGAAAGTTAGTTAGTGCTCGAATGTTCGATTATATAAGATCAATACTATTTTTTCGAGCGCAGGGTGCATCCAATACCCAAACTCGTGCAGAAAGTAACAAAAAAGAAAGGGAGGCCGAGTCTCAAGTAGAATTAAAACTATAGGAACAATAGCACACCGCGGATAAGCTCCTTTGGCGAAAAACAGGGGTTCTGCTCCTTCTCTTTTTCCGAAACCCAGGAGTGTTGTTCCCATCCCTTTTATCCCAATGCATTGATAACAAACAAGCGAAACTCTCAACTGGGCCGCGCAGCGAACATATAGGCGGAAACTGCACTTATTCTACTGATTATCCGGAAGTGTGTTTTGTCGGTCACTTTGCTAATGATCGCAGCATCGATAGTATGTGTCCCACTCTATTGTCTATGTGTGTGTGCGTGATGTGTATGTTTCACCTAGGCTAGAAAGCAAAACGTTCACGTTAATCGGGGATTACGCGTAAGCGACCTTTTCCGTATCTGATCAAGAAGTCTCAAGAGAAGAGCGAAACTGGCTTTCCAAATCAGCGCCACTCTCAACTCTTAACAAACGTTTGATTGGCTTTTGATTGGATTTGATGTGATTGAATCCCTGCCCCTTTTTTCTCCCCCGGCAATATTCTCCCTTCTATCGTGTCCAGTTTTGAGGAGAGCATTGTGCTTAAGCTCAGGGTGCTTTGTACAGTGTGCAGTTTGCAGTCGATTCCAGTAAGACCGGTACCGGGGGACAATAAAACCCGGCACACAGTCTTAGCCATTGACACTTTATGACGCCGTACAAGCATGCACGTCTATTTTATGCCGGATGCGTGTGGTTTATTGCTGGATGCTGTCATGAATCAATAAGTACGTGTACATGTTGATGGTTGATAGGTACGATACGGTACGTTTGACGTAACGTTACTTGTTTTGATATTGATCAGAATTAATTCTGTTGCTGGATGATGCGTCACGGCACACTTTACTGGCATTAAGTGTGAGTAGAGAGAGAGAGGAGAGAGAGTAGGGGATGGCTAAGACCGATTATGGGTGTTGGCCCCGGTCAGCTTAGACCGCTTTTATGAACTAGTCCATTCTTTCACTCCTTTTTACTTCAACGTGGGACATCTCTGATTAACCTTATGTATCCGTCCGGTATCAGCTACAAATGATGTCTGAGGTCAATTCCGAAATCAAAGAGACGCACCGGTACTTGAAAGGTTTTCTTGCTTTCACTAATCTTGTTCCTGTCCCCAGACACAAAAGTATCTCGTTTTTGGCTCACCCGCACACGCCAAGCACACTCTTTACCCACCACCGCCGCGCCGCCACCACCACTAATGTGGGTGACGTTTAAATGTATACTAAAGCCCTAGACAAACCTTACTTTTTTCGACAGAGTTCGTCGTCGTACATGTCATATCATACTTCCAATCATGCAAACAGTGCACAGCCCCTGAAACAAATTTTCAACAAACATGTCAAAACCACTGGCCTCTTTGGTACTCATCATTTTTAGTCGGTATAATAAAAAGTATAGTGAGAGAGTGAACAGCACAACGGGTGACAGAGCAGTGTCAACCTTGGTGGCCCCATGTCGTGGCCTTTTCTTGTTCTAATGTCTCAAGCTACATTTCGCTGCATGTAGCCACTTTCTCATCAAAAAACTAATTATTTTACTTGAAACGCCTAAAAAATGATAGTTTATTGGTTGTACTTGTAGCACCAATTTCACACTAATTACTTTCACTCAATCGGAAGCACAGCATGAACAAAGTGGACTTTTTGTTGGAAGCTGACCAAAAACGGTATTATCGATATAAAGTGCAAATTGCATTACAAAAAAACGTCGACGAACGCATTACAGGCACCTGAAGCACATCTGTACTCAATTTGGAATCATTACAGCAAGTAGGGCCAGTTTGGCGACGTCACAGACCGTCCGGACACATGGTTGTCTATTTATGACCAACGGAAATCGCGGACAACGCAGGTATATGAGATCATAGAGCTATGTGATTCAGGCAACACGTATATTTCCAGGTTTGTCACCATTAATGATTTTAGTACTGTCAGTATTGTTTTATATAGTAGAATTACAACTCGAAGCTTGCAATATAATCAACAGGGATGTTGGATGTTTTGAAGGGGGAAAGGACATATGATTGAATGTAAATGTGTCAATTTGAAATTATCATGAAGAACGAACATATTCTTCATTTTGACATCTCTCTCTCGGCCGCTCGCTTGCCTCTATCTCCGATATATTGTTCTACTACTTCGGTCGCTTTGCTCTCTAGCTCCTTGTCGGAGGCAGACTAGCGTATGCTGGAAAGGTAACAAGTAGAGGGAGACACCAAAAGAGACCCCCATCGAACACCATCCCGACCAAACATACAGAAAAAGAGATTCAACCGCCCAATTCAAAACTAAACAACAAGACACTTTAACACATAGAGATTTTACCAATCATTCAAAGAGAGCAAAATCACCAACGTACCATCCCAATCTCTAAAAACAACTCTGCAAGTCGTACAAACAACAAAAGGAGATAAATCAAATCTGACAAGGTGGCGTTGGCAGAAGAACCCATTTCATCAACCGCATCACACTTTTATCCCTCGGCAGTCCCTTCTACCCAAGCGAACTGGGAGCCTGAAAAAGTGTGGAACCAACGCGAAGATCAGGGGACGCCCCCTGATCAAACCAATCAGTTCGGCGCCATAGGTAAGCATCTACCAGGTCGCGCTGAAAAAGCGGGGTTGAAAGTGTAAATAGAACGTTTGAATCGACACCAGTATTTTTTGAGAGAAACGATGTTTGTATTAGAGGAGATTAGGAGAGCGGCACGAGTGAGTCTCTGCCCTCAGATTTGCTGTGATTTTGAATGGGAACGAGTCATATATTTCATTGTCGCCTTGCCATTCCAGCACCACAAACTATTGTACTTTTTTCTTTGCACCAAGTAAAACAACTAAGTGAAGATTAGAACACGCAGCTGAAGACGGGAGTTGAGAATAGTTGACAATAGAAAGTGATCTGAATTGACATCCGTTTTCACATGATCTCTATAACCGCATATGTGTAATCAGGTTCATATGTGGTCCGTATAACAATAACCGGACATTGTGTCAGCTCCATGTTCACCAGCAGTTGTGTTTGTAGAGATGGTTTTTTGTATAGTTCTCTATAAACTCACACAGCACACAGACACACACTACTACCCAGAGCCAGAGCCCCCCAAAAAACCAAACTAACCCACAAATGAATGAAATTATTTTCTACTCAAAAAGATCTTTCTTTTTCTTTTGGCGCACCTGCTTTTTGGCCACCGCCAACACCAACTTCGGCACCTTCGATGAATCGCTGTTGAAATGTGTAGTGTTCACATTTGCTGTAAATTTGGTTTTATTCATGAGCACACAAATAATAGCTCCCGTGGACCAAATCAAAGAGTACCAGTGTGCTAATAATTAAGTGAGCGATTTTCAACGGTCGAGTAGCAATGAAAACTGCTCAAAAATCGTGATGAAATGAGGTGACACGCGCCAAGCGGCCGTATTAGTTTCAGCTTTATGATAACATTTAGTGTTTTTGTTAGAACAGGGACATGGGTGTTGTTTTTTAGATCGCCAAATCCGCGCGGATTAATTCATTTTGAATCGATAACAGGCCAAGAGCACAAAGTATTAGGGCATATAGTGGTCGTCCCCCTCTCTTGAGCGCACATTCATTGCTGGCCGAATGGAACATCCAGAACAGAACATTTCGTACCAATGGGACTCGGAACAGATTAATTGTAGATATAGTTACCATCCGGGTTGCTTTTGTTGTTTCCTATTGGGAATAAAATGCATAAAAGAGGGGATGACTTTATGACTGCAGCTGATATGCGGTAGATTGAGCTAAACAATGGCAATTTCAAGGGCGCATCTCTTGTTAAGAGAGAAGCGAAGTGAAGGGCCATCATTCGCGTTTCCCTCCTTCGTCTCTCTCTCCCCTCCATGCTCACTAATCGGCTTAAAATTATAAATGGAGAGATAAGCCGCTCTCTTTCTCTCCCGCACACACACAACGGGCTCTTTGATTGGCCCTATTTCATGTCCAATAAAAATTAGCAATCGCAGTGGTTTATACCAAGTGAGGGGAGGGAAGCCCATTGTTGCAACGAAAATGACTAGGTTTGATCTGTTCGGTGGTGGTGGTGGAGACGAGTAAAGTGCGGCATTTTAGACAAGAAGTAAAGAGTTGAAACAGCTAATCCCTCTCAGCAATAACAAACAACGCGCATCCAAGTCTTTTTACGTTAAGAAAACGTAAATTTTGAAGCAAGACGGAATCGACATTTTACACCCAAAGTAAGACAGCGCACAAAAAAGCTAACCACAAGTGTCAACACAAGCACTAAATTAGCAGTACACATTAGAGTACTATATAATTGAGTCGCGTTCAATTGTTCATGGACTAATGGAGTTCCTTTACCACACAATTTGGTCGGTTGGAGTTCTAATCGGCTTAAGCGACCGAAATCTCGGTTTTTGTGCCTAACCAACACAATTTATACACCGCTCAAAGTATTTGTCAACCGAATGACCATACACACTCTTGCCTACATAGTGAATTGGGCCGTTGAATTTAGTGTTCAAGAAAGCAAAAACGTTACTTTCATAATCCCTCGGGTGTTCGTCAAGCATAAACCCCCTTTTATACTGCCCTTGATTCCAAAGGTGAATGAATTTTCTCGTGATCTTTATGATCTACCTACATCAGCACTCCATCGACTACTCCACCACCATAAATGAGACTTGGCGTCGTTTCTTGTTTAACTATTGGCGACCACATCTAGTTAACATAGAGACTGACCAGAAAAGCAGCAGAGACAAAATTGTTTATTGATGAAACATTATTTGGCCATTTCGAGTTAAACAGGAGTGAGAGCAGAGAGCAGCGCAACCTAACCGGTGATACTGTTTCTATCCTTAAACCTAATCCGGACACTTTGGCGTGATAAGAAACAAAGCCCGGAAAATCATTTGACAAATTCCATCACATGGCGTGCGACCACCACACGGCCAGAGAAAGGGGAGAAGCCCCAAATCTATATTTGTTTTGACTATAATTAAGGGCCAGGGCCGACCTAGGGCTCTCCGGGTCCCGTCAGTTAAGCATATGTGCCACCTGGAGTGGGGAGTGGAAATAGTCGTAAAAACGATCGGCTCGCGTTATCACCATCACCGTTCGTCGTTTCGTTTTTTTCGGGTTGAGTTGTCACTCATGGCAAGCACATGCTATTGTTGTAAACTCGGGGGCTCCAGTGAGGTGGAGAATGAAAAAAAAAGTAGAAACCGGCGCGCTGGCCCCTGTTTTAATTTTGCGAAAAATGTCACTGATAGGACATTGAGAGGGGCAACATGATAGCAGCTTAGTGTCAATGAACTCGTTACAATTTCAATTCACTCTCACTCACCGACGGTCGGGTTATAATAACACGTATTATTCAGGCGGCAGCAATACAATGGCCCTGTATCGACCACCGTATGGAATGGGTGGTTTGGGCGGGCTCGGCTCCCCAATGGATCCAACTGGGATGTTACACCACCGTCTTCCGGCTTATCCAGGTATGATCCTTATTTTTGGTGGCGTCTCGGTCGCCTTTTTGTCACTTTTGATTTCATATTACCAGATTAACTTGACGATGTCAGTTCAACCCCACTTCCGCCAGTGGGACTGACTCTCGTGTTATTGTCAAAATACTTGGTCGGTTTGTCACTGAAACATAACTTAGCTTTTCCTTTACGAATTAGAAAGTTTAGAACCAAAAAAACGACAAAATATTGTTTAGCACAAATGTCGCAACAGCAACATACCGATCTGAGAGAGACGCTTTGGTCTCATGTCGCTCTCTTGGGTCTGGCGCTTGTAAATTTCAAATATTTTCGTATTTACGTAGAAACAGCACTCTGAGACTCGAGTAAGTTCTCTCTTTCAGCGCAAGACCGTAGTCGACGAGAGACCCCCAAAACTATGACCAAAATGTAATTGACTTATGGTTGACCATTTAGTAACGGCCACCGACTAAAAAAGTAGACGATACTTTTTTACGTCGCCGTAGTTATGAATAACTTAAACATTTACTCAAACTTCAATTTCGTACTTTCAGACACCGGTGACTATATGAACGGGCTCGGTCGCAGCAATGGCCAGTCGAATGGGCTTCAACCAATTTGCGGCCCTATGTATGGTTAGTAGCTTATCACGTCTATATAAGCCGATTAGGGTGTACTCAATCAGATGGCACCACTTTTTTCATTTGCGCTTATCTACACCAACAAATGCACCACGACGCACACACACACAGTGCGACTTTATTGGCTGACCTTTGATTCAAATAGCGGAAATGTATATAGATCGGTTGAAACAAAATGATAAAAATTTTTCATCCTTCGCACTCACCACCACCGCCCATTTAAAAGGTCATCCAGATTGGTGACAAATTGGTTTCTCCCCTACTATGTTGTTAATTTGGTTAACGTTGGTCCTTCAGGAATACCAACGCGCAAGCAACGTCGCGAGCGCACCACTTTCACCCGTGCCCAGCTGGACATTTTGGAGAATCTGTTCACCAAGACGCGCTATCCCGATATCTTCATGCGGGAAGAGGTCGCGCTGAAAATCAATTTGCCTGAATCACGTGTCCAGGTAAGAAGAAAATCGAAATCGAACGAACGAAAGAAAGAGTTCGAGGCCCATTTAAACTCTCTCCCCTCTCTTAATCCCTAATGACAGAAACGTCGCGCTCATCTTCGCGCATATGTATATCTATCTACTAGTTATCTTTTTCGTCCACCGGCAGAGTGGGCCCACTTTGTCGGAATTGAACAATTTGCAACACGACGCACATACACACACACATACAAAACGACCATTTTTGCCCATTGCCAGCGCGGTCTGATCGATACAGCTAAGCTCGGATTTGCCCTGTCTCTAAAAGGGTCTCCGTGATTCGGCGGCAACCATTATATAGAAGCAGATGGTCATTTTTCATTTTCGGTTTCTAATTCGGTTTCACTCTATACGGTCTATCGATAAGGATGCGTTGTGCATACCCTGAACCCGACTTACCTTCTTGCTGGTCTACTTTCTACTGCAGACTGTTCGCAAATAGATTAAGTCAGACTTCCATTTCATCAGCAGCATCAGCACCAACCACGCCAACATGTGCATTCCGGTTAAAATTCCGATTTATAATACGCCCGCATCTGTAGCTCCAAGCTATCCCAGCTCTTATCCAGCCATTCCCTAACGAGGTCTTTAAGGTTTGGTTCAAGAATCGCCGCGCCAAATACAGGCAACAGCAACAACAAAAGTGCGGCGACTCGCCCGACGACAAAGAAGACGGCGACAAGAAGTCAGATGGTGACGATGACAATGAGCCGCACAAGGTACAATTTATTATGAATTAACACAAAATCTTTAACCCATTAAACAGGACAAATCGCCACCATCCATTTCCCTACCCGCGCCCCAATCATCACCCCCGCCACAAACACCAAATGATTTCAACACGACGCCAAATGCACCCTTTCAAAAAATGTCACCCGCCCCATCGACCGCATCATCTGCTGAGCGAATCCAGTCTGCTAATGCTGGTAAGTTTTAAGGCGTTCAGTTAAGAAACACTTTGACACGTGAAATAGAGCCTCATGGCACCGTTGAGTAGGTTACGCACGATAAGCGGATTATAAATCGTAAGCCAGAATGAGCGCAGCAGCAAAAAAAAACTAAAAAATGTTTTTTACATTTAAAGCTGAAGTTGTTACAGCGCATAGATAATGTTATCACCCCCAAGTCGCTCTTCAAGTGGCCCTGGTGACCATCATCAGCATGATTGCCAACGCGGGCTATAATAAACCCATCAACCTCACTCAAGTGTAGATCAAGAGTCGTTTTTTTGAATAGAGTAGCATTTAGCTTTATAATTTGGCCTTCTACTTCTTGTTTCGCGCAAGTGATGAAACATTAATAAACATTTTTGCAGTTACTTTTTTTGTCGAGACACAATCAAGTAGTACAGCCTCAGTCTCATTCGTGCTTGGTCTAGTAGCCATACACACAAAACGGCCAAGAGGCCAAAAACGTAGGGGCGATTTTTGTTTTAATCGGATTTACGTCTCGACTTAATCCCTCTCTGCCGAGCATGGGCCATAATAATTATCTAGACTAGCGTCCTTTATTTCGAACATAAAGTGCTAATTGGCTCGACCCGTTACAAGAGCAAATGTCCGCTCTTTTTTCTTTTGTCTTTCTTATCAACATAATGACAGCTGTGCTAATCTGGCTTCCTATTCAGTAATAACACCCTCATGGGCCGATGAAACGGGCCAGCAACAAACACCACACGACACCACCGGACTCAACGGATTCGCCACCGCTCAGAATGGACTCGAGAATGTGCACGCCAATTACAACGTCAACCCGACCGGCGACGCCAACAACCCGGCCACGTCCGAGGCCCAGGCTCAAGTGGGCGCCTATGCGCCGTGGGGCGCGGCGCAATTCTCGTCACAAACGACTTATTCACCTGATCATTTGATGTACCCGTTCAACTCGGTTCAGAACCCGGCTCAGTACTATCCGGCAACGGCGCCATATGGCAATACGGCGTTGACACCAGCGGTGCAGACTGGCGGGCCAAGCCAAAACTCGACTGAGCAGAGCTGGAAGTTCCAAGTGCTATAAAAAGAAGAAGAAGAAGAAGTGAAAAACTGTTAAAGCGTGTGTCTTTGTTATTCGACTAATAGAGAATCCAAACCAACACTATAAAAATACCTTCAGTCATTTTAATAAGTATTGGCTTAAGTTCTTCATCATGTTACATTTTTTGTAGCTCTAAGTTATTTTGTTCTTTTTAGCGAGTTAAAAGATTTAAAAAATCCCCTACCATTAAATATCCATATATCTCGTGTCGCTCATTATGCCCTGTACACCAATCCTTCTTGATATTTGCACCTTGCACGGCGCCTTCGCCGTGTGAGTGTGTGTGTCTTTTCCAAAAACATTTGTATATAAATAAAAATAATCATACGAAAAAATAGATCGGGTCAGAGTGACTCGGAGTTTACACGCAGCAATGCTGTGCACATTAATGTCGTACAATGTGCCGAGTTGAAAGGTCATTTGGCCATTTGGACCAAGAGTGAAATTTATCATTTATTGACCGACTGTACATTTCGTCTTTGTTTGCCAAAGCCAAATCAGAGTTTGTCGCACACATAGTTCTCAGGGGGCATATTTGAAATATCGCTGATCAAAGAAAGAAGAAACAAAACCACAGGAGAGGAAATTTTGTGAACTAATTTTGTGGAAATGCGTAAACGAGGTCACATATATAATTAAGAAGAACTTGTATGTATGTTCTTCAGAGGACGACAAATATTTGAGTTATGCTCTGTCTTTTTATAACCACGAAACACACAAGGCGTGTCGTTTACTTTTTATCATCCGAAATTTCAAAGAATCTGTTCCATTTTTTGTATTCACGGTGCCAAGATTTGAGCCAGACAAAGAAGAATGAACACGGCGAGTGATTTATCGTTGGCTGCGTCAAATGGTGATTTTGAGCGGGTACGCGAGCTGGTTCTGGCAGACACAGGTATTAGTAGGGTACTCACCGACTTCCGTATTTTGCGATGCATGTGCATGATGTAGTAAGAGAATTTTGTGCCTAGTCATAGTTTTATAGATAGAACTTCTTTGCCTCGTTGCGTCACCTTCGTGTAACGATTTACCGCCGTTTATCAGTACACTAGTTGATCGGTCCCGGACGGACCCGCTTCCGCCGCGTAACATCCGATCATGTCTTGACTGTCACAATATTGACCCCTTATTTGAACACATTAAGTGTCTTGGCTTCATTATTCAGTCTTTTAACAATAAAGTAACAATTAATGGGCAATCAACAATGACACTCTTTTAAGATCCGAACACGACATGTTCAAACTTCCAAACACCGCTTCACTGGGCGGCAATGATAGGACATTTGGACATTTGTAAGTTCTTGTGCGAGTATGGGGCGAACAAAGACGCCCAGAATTACAATGGCATGACGCCACTAATGCTCGCCGTTTCGTCAAACCACGACCAATTAGGCAAGTTTACTA
>SCLD01088051.1:0-14039 GCA_004367895.1 Oikopleura longicauda | reverse complement strand
TATTCACCTGCGGATGCAATGCGATTTATAAATGCATCAGACCCGAAGCGACCTGACGATCACGAGCTGTTCGACCAGTCAAGAAGAAAGTTACAAAACCGGGCACGTAATTTCAAACAAAGGAACGATGACTATATTTGTCTCGACGAGTTTTTAAACGCGACAATATAATTGCAATGTTTTTATGAACTGTGTAACTCGTAAGCGTGGACAAAGTTCATCAATCCATCCTGACACTTCAATACATTATACGTAGTTATAAAATGCGGTGTTATTGTATCAGAGGAAGCTTTAAGAACATATTTTTAGAACCACAGTGCATATAATGTAGAAACTGATTACTTATAAGACTAAGTAAACTTAGTAAGTATGTAAGTAACGAATAAACGAGCAACACTACACAGTAAAATAAAACCATATGTTTTCGTTTTAAAGCCTACTGTGTATTGGTACGCCTACTAGTAACATCGAGGCAATTCAACTTATTCTGTTGCATTACATAAAGTTGTAAAATCTGATTGCATTGTAGTATCTTCACAGGGATAAAGTGGTCTAAGATAGACATTGTTTCATGTATACATTACGCACACTGCCGCATAGTTCAAATAATAGTCAAGAAACGATCTCAGCAGCACTACTGCCCCTAGAAACAGAATCAAATTTTTGGTGAACACCAAAAGATGAATCGAATGAGTATTTCAGAGAATTGTAATAATGAACGAGCAAACATTTCACCAGCAAGGGCATTTGTAGCTAAAACGTGGGATCGAATTGACAAACTCTCGTTGATTGCTACCCGGCTTGAACAGCATCAAGATGATGTACAATCCGTTACGGCTGCATCGTGGACTACATCAACTGTTGGCTTGGTCTTGCTTCCCATAGCTGCTCCAGTTGGTGCTATTGTTATGGGTACTGGTGTCCTCGGTCACATAATCACCAAAGTGCATGACTGTTTTGTCGGTGAAACAGTGTCGAAAGAAAGGAGAGAAATCATGTTGAAAAATGGATATGACCGAGAGTTGGTAGACTTTATTCGTGTTGAAATGCAACTTGATCTGAGCGTCAGCGAGATCCGTCAGTTCTACATCGAAGGGAAGTCCACTTCTTCGAGCAGTGGTTTCAACAGCATGCTGACATATATGAGCAAAAAAGTTATTGACTGCACGGTGCTATCACCAGAGCTTATCGGCTCAGCTAGGCAAGCCGACTCCGCAGGGCTGTTTAGGCTAGCAGCTCATCAGGCTGCTGTCGACACTGTCGCCACGGACGCGACAAACATTATTAACGCTATGGAGGCAGGCAAATGGACACATGAAATTGCACTAGCACCGCAGACTTACGCCGTCGTTGCCTCTGTATGGCTTGTTCAAAGTGAGTCTCACCAATTAAACTCGGGTTTCATCATCGTTTTAGCGTACGATCTATATCGCACAATGAATTATGAGCACCCTGAGCTTGTAAAGACGAAAAAGCTGATTTATAAATTGAAAAAACTGATCAATTTAATTAAAACTCAAGAAAACAAGAAAGCCCAACAAACGCTTGAACTAAAGGTGCCCTTATATTAGAGGTTGCTTCTGCTGGCGACGAAATTTCCGCTAATTTTATATGCTCTAATTGCCCTTGCCACTGTCGGCTATTGCTTCGAGTTGGGGACTGATGTGAAACCAACGAAGAAGAGCGTGTCTGGGAATCAGGAAGAAAATCGGGAAGAAATAAACGCAATTATGGAAGCCATGTGGCCTGTGGCAATACTGCCTTATGCGACCTTACTAGTGCGTGACTGTTTTTGGGGTGGCTCCTTGAATATGGCAAAGCCGATCACATTTGACCGTGTTCAACGTGTCGACAAAAAGAGCGAAATCGAGCTTGAGCTTGACTTTGACTGGGACAGTGATTTATCTGTCAGTTGGTGGTATGGATCCGTTTCACAAGTTATGATTAAAGTTAACGAGTGATCATCATGTTGAATATATAAATTACATAATTTAACTGCACAAATCTAAAATCACTCAAAAACAGGCTCAGTTTCAATGGTGTCAACAACGTCAAATTGCACCATTACCAAGATCAACCTGAAATGCACAAAACCACCACAAATCAATTTCAAACTTCGAGGCATTTACTTCTTTGGCTTTCCGTTCTATTCATATCTACGCAATCGGGCCGAGACACTCGTGATGGAGCAAGTGAACGAATGCAACTATTCACTCGGCACTTTTCATGGGCGTGTCGTCGCTCAAAAATTAGGAATAAATTGAGTGCCATTAGAATTGCAACATGGAAACTATTTGAGATCTGTTAATCACGAATCCAACTTCTCATTGAATAAACTATACAACGGTAGATAAAAAAATCACCCTTTAATGGTCACCGTGCTACAGTAAAGAGACTTTGCTTCCTCTGATACAATAACACCGCATTTTATAACTACGTATATTGTATTGAATGTAAAAGTGTCAGGTAGATTGATGAATTTTGTCCAGGTTTACGAGTTACACAGTTCATAAAAACGGACAAGTTTGAGACGTATCAACCCGATCACAGTTCGATTGTCGGGTTGTTGGCTTTCCAGTAGCGAATGACGTTCATGACAATGCCATACTTTGGGCCAAATGTGGCCATTATGTCGCGCTCATCCTTAGATGGCTGTTGCGGGGTGTCGACCGTTTGATTTTAGATCAAATACAAATATAAAAAAGTTGAACACCGCTCGTCTTGATACTCTTGACAATGTCGACAATGCGGCGGCTGTCTTCGACCATCGAATTGACCCGGGAAAGGGTTTTCCGCAACGTGTTCACTGCTCGCTTTATGATGTGGTAGACACGATGAAAGTACACAAAAATGAAGCTAAAGTGACAACCACTGTGCCTGAGTAAGGCGCTGAGCACGCGCGATTTTGCGTGGGCGACGCATCTCGCGCTCAGATTGGCACGAATCCTCGCATGGATTGGCAAAGATTGAGGCTTGGACGGCGACTGTTTGGTGAGGGTCGACTGTGTTTTATTAGCTTTTCCAAATTTAACTACTTTAATGTAGACCCCTTCACGACAGCAGCAGCAACGATGAAAAAAGTTTGAAATTTCATTTTGATTTACTTTAGCCAAATCTTTGCGTGGATTTATGCAGTTGACAGCGGAAATAAAGTTACGGACACAGACAGACATCGTCTGGCCGAAGACACCGCTTATCCTGAAGTCGCCAAGATTACTGCTGACTGCGTCTGGCATTCGACATTAGTAACCGTGAACTCCAGGTAATTGCGTCAGTGGATACGATGACACAGGGTATGTTGATTATGTATGCAGTATTATACATGAATGTTGACTGTGACATTTCTGTCGAATGCACACTCATATGATCTCAAAGGTTACGGATAAGTTCATATAAAGAAGCGAGTATGAACTCTATTTGAAAGCCGTGCGTATTTTGTGAAAAAGTAGTAGTCAAAATAGTAGTCGACGTAGTCATCGTAGCCATCGTTGTCCTCGACTTTGTCATTTTGGAAGTCACTCAGTATCATCTCAGGAAGGCTGGTTTGAGTCTCTGACAACATTTGTGGCATGTTTATATTTCTTCTTTATGCACATACCTTCGGCAGCTCCGAATAACTGGCGTAAGGCTTCCAATGAATCCGCAAACGCCGAACCAATGTCGTGGGTAATTTCGATTTCGTGGCTAGAAATCGAATTCAACATGAAAAATACAAGACAAAGCCACATTATGACATTATCAAAGTTTACGCCGGCTTTTTATGTTTGAATTTGAGAATTAACTGTTCAATGATGCATGTAAACTAAAAAGGGTTCATTAATGGTTTACTCCTGTTTACGCATCCGGGCTTCACTACATCATTATGCATGTATATTCGACCTGTGACTGATGAAGTAACTTGAAAATGAGCCCAAAAAAGAAATTGACCATTTGCGGCCATCGATTGGCCTTCAACATGTGCAATCCCCGAAAACATGAAAGAATAAACTAATCAAGACCAAAATGCAATGTAAGTGTTCAGGCTTTTCGTACGGACGGTTAATCCACGATAAGCACGGTTTATTCGGTTTATTCTGTTTTAATGAGCCAACAGATCACTTGGTGTCATGTAACCCGCGTTCTCCCCATCGCCACGACTGTGTTCGACCTTGAGTGTAATAAACTTTTAACAAAACAATCAACGAAACCTGAGGAGAAGCTGGATCAATTTCGATTCGTCGTCGGCCATTGATCGTTTCGATGCGGGTTTATTTGGCACGGCAACGGAGAAGTAGTCGCGGAAGCACTCAAGAGGCCGTTGCTTACAATTCCCGCTCACTAAAACACCAAGCACAATAAGCAAAAATGTGATCGCCAAGTAAACTAACCATCAGGCACCCAGGCGAATACTGTCGAGCATAACACTGCTAGTTTGATCCACATTTCTTAAAAACCTGGTAATGTTTTCCTTGTTTGCAATAACACGCATATATACAATGCGCTTATTAATAAATGAGTGTATAGATACCTTCCTAGATTAGCACACAAAAACCACCACAAATCTCTGCTGCTCTGGCGTCAACACGCTTCTATTTATACGCACACTTGACCCTTTGGCGCTAAACATACTGTCTCCAGCGCACAAAAACTCGCCCGTGGTCAGTCGCGGACAAAAAATAGCAAAACAACAAAAACAACCGAACGTGAAGCTAATTAAAAAACATTGATCAGAGTTAATTTGATTACACTTGACTTGGCGCACCACCGATCGTTTTTGACCTTGATCTGATTATGCGTCTCTAAGTGAGTCTGGAAGTCATTTCACTGGTTTTAATCTCGACACAATAAGACACCTAACTTACTGTCAATCGAACAAGATGCTTCATGCGTAACTGTCGTTCGGGCACACTGCCCGACCCACTTTTTCCCCCGTCAGAAAACTGTGTAACGCTTAGTTTGTGGCTTTATTCAGAACATGTACAGAAATGAAGTGTCAAATAATGTCATACTCTACAATTGGGGGTAATATAAAAAGGGGGAGTCAATTAATCCCGTCTCAGCTATTGTGAATTTGAACGTGACAGCCCAGCTCAAGACCGCTAAAACTGAAGTCGACAGATGTCATTGACTTGCGCGAATGCCGGCTCAGAATGTTACTGTGACGTGAATAGTGTTTAGGATTACGGCCATGTAAGATAGGGTTACTTACAATTTCATCTGTTTGGTGCCGAAGTGCGGGCGGCATTGGGGTACACCGTCGTTGACGATATGCTTGAGGCAGCAGTCATGTAGATTGTTACCTCTGCGATAGTCTGAACCCGACATTAGCTGTCAATTGACTGTCAAGTCGATAAAAAACACAGACCTTCATACATGGTCTTCGGGTACCGTTGTGTGCAGTAGTCAACTTCTCTCCATGCGTCCTCTGCGTACTCACTGCAAAACTGACTTTTCTGGCGAGGTGTCATATGTTGAAATTCTCGATCCTCCATCTCATTATTCTGATTTTAATTTTGAATGGTAATACAAAAAATGGTTATGATGGAACGTGCCTGATGATGGTTTAGAGTGTGTGTGTGTGTGTGTGTGTGTGTGTGTTTGAAAAATTTTATGTGTAACTTTATTCCAACTCCACTGTACGTAATGATTATGGCTGCAACCGTTAAACGTCAGCTTGCCTTGACTGTCGTCATGGACGGCAATGAATTTGTGGTCGCATTCCCATTCACGTTTATGATTGTTTCCATGCCAATGGAAGCGCATGGAAAAACCAAGCGCAGTGAGCTCCTCATAGACCCTTTTCCGGAATTGGGGAATGTCGCAGAGATCTTGTTTCTTAATGTCTTCATACAACGCGAAGTGACGCGTGGGCCGTTTTCGTTGTTCGCACGTGTACTTGCGCATATTCCTGGCATGGGCGTCCTAAACGGAATAACTTTGCTCTCTGATACAATTGTATAATTTTGATTTACCTCTGTCAATGTGATTGCAAGTAATATAAAAAGTCGCATATTTAAATTGTTTCGGCGTTTTCTAAAATTGTTTCGGCGTTTTCTAGACTATATGATAATCTTATGGCAGTGGGACAACGAGGACATCATGTATTTATAGGGGCAAATTATTATCAATAATCAATATTATCAATAATTGGAAAACAACGTTTGACCGAGTAGATGCCGAATGATCTACGTCAGTCACACGTTCGGCCGCCTTGTGGAGGATGATCTGATCTCGCATCAGCTTCAGTATTGTTTGCGGTCACTTTCTTGTGCGTTCCATGTCGGACTCAGTCGTGAGAATTTTGCGTTCTCAGTGTCATTTATCGGCACTCTGTTATCGATTTGATACGTGAGTGTGTGTTTGTCTTGAAACAACTGTCCAGTCACGCATTTCGTTCACAGTGTCTTCTATCCATTGCAAACTAATTCACTTTTTCACATCTGGTCGATTTGAAATTATTTTATCACACATAACAACACGTAACAACATTAACAGATACAGGGAGTTTGACTCTCAATTTTCGGTTATGCTTTGTTTCACCAATAATCGGCAACCAAGCTGGTGCTGATCTTCTAAGTAGTCGTATTACACAAACCTTATCCATAATCTAACAGTCAAAAATGATAACATAGAGCAGAATTTTTAGTGAATGTTCTAAGATATTATGCAAATGAACCTATTGTATGCAGCTTAGTAGACGGTTCAATTAAAGTGCATGGGATTGTATGATGGGAAGTTCGAACTGTCATTCCGACGTTTGTCAGCTCGACTACAGACATACAGTTTCGTCATTATGGCCTGAATCTGTAGATTAGACGCTGTGTGAACTAGACTTACGAGAATAGATTAGTGTACGTTGTCGCCCAGATGCTAATCAGTACCACCCTTTGAAAAATGCCAACGCACTGGTATAGCGATAAATTCGACAGCATCGATCGAATCAGCATGTTCGGTTCAATGTTCGTGTCTTGCTCGCTCGCGGATGCCAATTGAACAAGGCTGATTGGGGTTGTCCGACCTTGTAATGTATTATACGGCAAGTAAGGTCAGTGACAACAGTTCTGGTCAACAGATGCATGATGATTAGCGGGTCACATTCGTGCAACTGACTTGGATACGTTTCGTTTTTGATTGAACTCTACTGACACATTAAAAGTGAAACGTTTAATGTAACGACGAAAAACTATTTCGTGAAGTGTTAACGTTTCAAAAATGTCAATTTCGTTTAGAATATTGATGATTATCATGCATGCCACATATGCATCGGTTTAGCAGTCGAATTACGGCTTGACAAGTCTTACAGTATTCATACAGTATGCAAATATTCCACACATTGGTTCCTTGGGAGGCCGTATAACATGCCAGTTGTTGCGCCATGTGTTGTGTTTGTCATGATTAGGTAAAAAGGTTTGGCCAAGGTGCATATTTTGTTCTTGTCTTGAAGAAGGCCGAGTACGTAATCTAATTATTGTCGAAAATAAATGATACGGCACTCAATGAGTTATACAAGCCCCACTGTAAACATGCCGACGCCCATCTATCTCGCATGGCGTACGTAGATGCCGAACACAAATTTTAGATCGCTTATTTTTGGTTTGTCTTGATTGAGACAAGACAATAAGCTGGAAATGATGATATGCTCTGCAACCGATGCCAACAAATCTGGTCAGATATTTAACGACGCTCGGGAGGTTAGACAGGAGCAAGGAATGAACGATGGAAATAAGTGTGGTTTTTATTGTCTTTTGGGCTGCTAACCTGCATTGCAATGGGATTTCACTTTAGAAATTCAATTTGGACCGCTTGTTAGTTAGACGTATCGTATCAACAGTAAAATATACACACGTGGCTGTTTCCACTGTTGATGCTCACCACTGCAATATATATTTGATGTTCTGATGTCTTTATGTCTTTGGTTATTTGAAACGTTTTGCATTTGATAGACGCGACAATATAATTGTAGACAACTTCAACCTGCCTGTGTGTGTGTGAATGAGTCAATCAAACTGTCAATTTTTAGAAGGTTAATAATAAAAGTGGAGCCATGAAAACATGGAGTCGAACAACCCTCAGTATGTCGTCTCGCGCCGCATGATGCCAGATGCAGTTTTGACTCCATACAATTTGTAACATCATTTTGGTGTGTGGCGAGTATTATAGAGCGTGGTTGGGTGTGGTTTTCATAATATCCATGTATCAAATTGTTTCCACTAATTTCAATGCATAATATACACTTGGCATTTCTTGCTCCTGGTGAAACGTTGGCGCAGCTATCTAAACGAAGACGGTTCCGCACCGTCAAAACCGTTTTAAAATGGTGAGCACAAATTTCCTAAAATGATTGGATAGATAGATCAAGTTAAACACACACATATAGAGCCGATGCCGCGTTTTTGTAGTGGAACAAGATGTTAGCTTCAGACCAAGCTGATTAAGCTGGGCGGGTACACACACGCACGCATCAATGCTTGGTTTAGTAGTTTCACCCTACTACTTCACTTAGGATGACAGTGAGAGATCACTTATTGATCAAAGTGGACTTGGAATGAAAACATGAATCGGTTATCATCATGTTCAAGCCAATGTTCCATTTGGCCCATTGAATCGGCATCGGAATGTGATTATTGCCAGCAACGTTTTCAAAATGAGTCGAATGACTCGCCAGCGTAATGATTTTGAGTTCGGACAGCCTGAATGCGGTCTAGTACCCCTCCCTTTTTGTGTATGAGCTGTAAAGTAATTTTCCAGTAGAGAAAGAGAGAGTGGCTCAGCAGGTTCGTAATTTCCTGGTGGTGGTGTCAAAGAGCCACTTCGCTTCTCCGCTCAGCCTTTGTCGTCTCGAAATCATATCTATCCCCGTTCCCATCACTATACTTATGTCGCGCATGGTGGGACTTGTTATACTGGACGATTGTACTCTTTCGGCAAACGTTAGAACGTTGTTGTCGTTGTTTTAGAACATGAGTTTGACATTCTAACGTTTAAAACGTTTCTTGACTTTGATGAAGCCAGCTTGGTATAACTTAAACTGTCGTAGTATGTGATTTAGTTCAATTGTAATGACTTGCATACAATTCCCAGCTGACATTGCATGTATCGTAGGCAAGAGTGCTCTCACCAATGGTTGCTCGTGAAACAGGTCAGCGTCGATTGCATCTAGTACCGAAATTACGGTCACCTGTCCTGGGGCATTCTCTCTCCACCACGAGCATGGTGCTCTCCAACGCCACCAATTGTATGTTGTCGACAATTCTGAGCCGAAAAAACGAAGCAAAGCTTAGTATATCACATACGAATAGGGCTAGAGAGAAAGGAGCACACCACCAGCTCCATTTACACCACCGACTCCGCTGTTGCTACCCACCACCCCCGCACGCCAAGCCACTCACACACACACGCACAGAAATCGAGAGCTCACTGAGATCCCTTTTTTTCATTACACAAAGAGTAAAGTGCACACGCCACCAAAAAAAGAAAGAGAAGCTAAATATTGCACAATAGAAACACAGAAACAAAAAAGATCAAGAGAAAACCAGAGATCACCGATTATTGAAGAAAGATCTACAACCACTACTGATTGGCCAAGGTAATTAAAAATTCGTGTTACAGTAAACTGCCGATAATACTATCACGTCAACGTTTCAAGTGATCCCCTAAAGTGGCCTTCTAATCACTAGTTGTGTTGTTCAATTGAGAGACAAACATCAGTTTTAGAAGGTATAGAAACCCTATACACGTCCGTGTCTGAGCATCGAAACCCGAGTCCCGAGTGCGAATATAATAAAATTTCGAAATTGAGGTTTCAGCGGTGGCAGCTATCCTTCTGTAGTTATGTCATTAGTTGGTAGTATGTTCACCAAGAACCGCAAAGACACTGGTAAAAGTCAGCTGATTGCACGAACCCGTAATCAGCTGGCTTCGGTTCGCTTCTTGATGCATATAACGTTCCACACAAAGGAAACATCTTCGCTAAACTAATTAAACAATGGTACACATATTTTTATATTCCTTAGATTTTCTTCTGGGCTCCTCTGGATCTGACTGATCCCGGCGGTACGAGGCCGGCGAAGGTGATAATTTTGATGGATTAGTCAAACGTTATTTTAGTTTAACTTAGAAGTGTGTACGGCTCAATTTTCGGCTTATAATTTCAATTTCCGATGTGATAATTCGCGCGACTACTGGAGTTGACTTGTATACGCCTATTTCGTCAATAGTTTTTGCCAGCTGGCAGTAGTGTAACATTGACATTGACATGAGAAGTCCTGACACCATCACCACTGGGCAGCTGGACAGGCTGAGCAAATGTAAATCGCTAATTGTCGCCTGTTTGGATTGTCACGGAGCCCAAGTTTAGTAGTAGATTTCTATATTCAAGTGGCACCATAGTGGTGGTGCTGGTGCTGCATCAGCGCTAGTACATTTCTGACTAAAGAGGCCGGAAACAACAAGCTAATTATTTCCCATATTACGTCCGGACTTACCTTGATGGTTTCTCATCAACGCTCGCCCTGTTTCAAACCCAGTCAAAATATTTGAACCATTTTTATTGAGTATACGTGACTGTTTTAGTGTTAGCGCGGTTATCAACGACATATTGTTTAAGTTGAGTTAGTCTTCTAAGCAGACGAGCTGAGTTAACACTAACACCACACAACACCAAAACCGTGAATCCAATGTGATCACCAACCCGAGCCTCTAAATACCAATTAAAAAAGCCAAAACCGAAAACATTAATAATGTCGGGCGCAGAATCAGAAAAAGCGATAACATGTTCGTTCGCTCTAATGGCGCGCGCAACAAAAAATCTTGGGCCCGAATCAATTACATAATCTCGGCTCTTCTTCTTCTTCTTCTTCTTCTTCTTTTCAATCGGGCCTTCTACCACCGCCGAGACATCAACCGGGCATGCGTTCAATCAAGAGCAAATCGGCCATCCCAGAATTGTGGTTAACCGGTTCAATTTTCTTCTTGTTCGGCGCGACAAGGGGGATCTAGAATATATTGCGTAGTGAAATAACGAGGCCTGATAAAAAAAAACAGCCATAAAGCGTCTTCTAAGAGTGGCAAATGTCCCATCAAAGGTTATCATCCCATTCCGTGCCCTGTGTTCGCTCCGTTTCGCTCAGTGTTTAACACGACACAATGTCAGCAGCGCAGCATAGGAATAAACGGTGGCGGCGTTACAATTTGTGTGGAATTTACGTTCGTAAATGACCGTGTGGAAAATATGCCGTTTAAGTCGAATATGTAGATCAGAGGCCGAGCGCCCGGTAGGAGATCACTCAGAGTCAGTTCAGCTGAATCGCTTTCCGCTATCGCAGCGTCAGGTTCAAATGTACAAATAGGGCGACTCGAGTAGTAGTCGTAAACGTGAAACGACCCGTCCCATGAGAAATTCATCGACACTACATGCAAGTAGTGGTGTACAGGTCTTAGGCTCGGCCTAGCCCTGTTTCGCGTTCGCGTACGTGAAAATCAAACAGGTGCGTGAATATTCAATTTACTCACGGCTATACTCACGCACACACACTCACGCTGGTTCGATTTTCGATCCTCTTCGCTTGATCAGAGCCACTTGATTCAGCATTTTTTTCTGGTCGAAACGTATCCTGCATTTTATCTTTCGACGCCTACAACAGAGCCGAGCGTAATAGTTTACACACAACTTGCCTAATATTTTACTTATTATCTTGTCGCGGTGCTTGCGACAAGGCAACACACGTGCGGTGAAAGGCGTGTGTGCTGCACCAAACTCGGCATTCGGTCAGTGTCGGCCAGCTTTAGAATGTAATACTCTAACACCACTACCACCACCGCCGCCAACACCGCACCGCGTTTGACCACTTCTTATAACCGTTTGGTTGCTTTGATTGACAAGTGACTAAAATTGACTCGCAGATGACATCATGCACAGGTTGAACATTAGTAAACCACTAATCAAATGCGGATTAAGACGTGTAATAGTGTTTGTGCAATGAACAAATCAAGGATAGAATCAGCCCCGGTACTAGACCGAGTAAAGTAATCACAAGTTCACTTTTCTCGTCTGACATTCGCATTATGCCCTATGCCGACAAAAAAATGCACCTTACTGACGCACGAGAGAAGTAAGAGCGACAATCGAAGTTTGCATGCTTGTTTGTTTATAAGCTACGGGCTTTCCTACCTCTCTCGGCGCGTCGTCCACCTCAACGCTGCTCTGTCTCTGATCATAATCTAATTAAGCTGCTTGGGTTTTTTTTCTGTTGAAAAACAAAATAGACGATTTACATTTTCGGCCATATATTTTTTAATGCCCCGCAGGTGACTTTCCAATTCAAGTTCAATTTGATATAATCAAATCGGCAATTAGCGATGCAGCACATTTCGCAATGTTGGTTTTACTACTATTTTGTTTGTTTGTACTGACTACTAAGGGAGAAAGTCAAAAAATAGATTATTGCCATTTTGTTTCGACTCCATGTTCAAACTGCGTGTTACTTATTAGGTTATTTTACAGATGTATGTCAACAGCGTTGGAGGTGAGTGAGCGTGTTTTAACGTCACCGAGCCGCCTAATTGCTGAAATGCAGCTCATTTTGAAACTTTCCACATTTGTTGACTCTAATTGCACACTCTTGCATTAGTTCAGCTGGTTTGCGCTTTTTTTAGAACTCTCGATTATTCAAGTCATCTCGGCTCTAAACGTGGCGTAGAGAGTTGGTAGTGGGAGAGCTTGGATTGTCGATTTCCGATGACATGATAGCGTAAACACTTTTGCCTGACCCACGTGATATCGCTTTGGATCGGCATTTTTGAAAGTTATCTGACGGTGCTTATTGGAACCTTGCGGCGCGTTGCTGCAGTCTAGAAGGCGCACTCTCTTAGAACTCATTACGATTAGCGTAATGTATATACAGTTTAGAAAATGTTATTTATTTCCCCTTATTTTCAAGCACGAGAAGGGAGCCGACCGCCCTTAGAACGGACACTTGACGTGAAGATGGAAAAGTTCTTGACTTTAATTTTCATTTATTTTTTTCAGGAGCGGCGTGTGATAAGACAAAGCAACGATGTTGTTGCTGACAACCCTGTTACCGTTGCTGATACATGGTAAGTTTATTCACGACACACAACAACAACCGGTTGGGTGATCTCACTATTGAACTTGGACAAACAACATGTTGACTTTTATGCATCACCAAAACGTCACAAAAGTCACTTCCCTTGGGCTTTAAACAAGCAGAATTAAATTTTGGTCCGGTCAGGCTCTGTAAAAAAAGGTGGCTAGAAGTGACATGGCCCTGGCGTAATCGGCTGCACCTCAACATAAATAATATCAATTTGTGCGAGTTAACGACGCTGCTGCTGCTACTGCTGCTGCGGTAGTGAGAAGAGGCGGGGGCCAACACCCTTCAAATCGAATTGCGATTTAGCACGTTTTTAATGCTGACGATTTTTGGGGACGAATTTTAAATGCCGTAACCGTCACAGTTTAATCAAGTCGCCAAGTACCACCCCTTAATATTGAAATAGTTCTATCCACGTTGTGTTCAAATGAAACAAATGGCATGACAGAGTTTAAAACGAACCTAGTGTGGAATTTGTGAGTTTCAAGTGAGTTTTTTTGATTTTTTGGATCACCACCCATTGGTTTGGTAAACCGCGCCAAACCGGAATTTGAGTCATATTCGGTTTTAAATATTTGACGGAGTCGGTTAAAAAGATGAAAACGTAATTATGGTTTCACCAAACTCGCCCTTTTTTATAAGGTGACATGCGTATCAAACCATATATTAGCGTTGCGCTGCTTTTTTTGGTTACCAGGTCACTATAACCACTGGTTCAGTTGTTCCGTTTGATTAAAAACCGCACGTTTTTTTCTTGCCACAGTGCCGTAGAAGTTCAACCTAGCCACACTGTGTCAGGTCAGGCGCGCAGTAAAGCACATCAACAAAGAACCAGGCCGCAAAATGCAATCAAATTGAATTTTTGATGATCTTGAAAAACTTGAAAATGGCCGCATCACTGAGAGAGCAGGAGCGCTTCTTGAGCTGTTTCTGAAGCTGTGTCAATTT
>SCLD01088040.1:0-14039 GCA_004367895.1 Oikopleura longicauda | reverse complement strand
CCAGATTATTAGAGGAACTCTGCAATTTCGCTACATGGGATATATAGGTCAAGGTAATAAGTTATGGAACGCAAATCACGAATGTGATTAGTGTGAGACGTATTAACGCAGGCTTATGCTATCTCTTAGAAATACGAATTTACAATTCTTTATTTCCATAACTTTCAAAGACCAGTCACCTGTATAGAAAGGTCCCTACACATATCAAAGCAACGTGCAGGTTAGATATTTATTATATATATATATGGAATACATATAAAACATGATCACATGTAAAAGGATTCTTTCCGGATAGGGATGAATTCTTCGGTGGTGTCCAGCCAATCACTATTGCTTGCAATCGTTCTATTGGGTGCGGACGTAAGATACTGTATATTTTGGATATAGTGCTGAATCATTTCAGTTGAACTCCAATTGACTGATTTCGCTATTCGTTCCGCAGGAACCTGCATTTGAAGCGCGTAGTTGATAAAAAATGCCCGAGGTGAATGTGCCATCGGCACCTGATCCTCAGAAATATCCAGGATTTTACAGCGTTGCTTTATTCTAGACATAATTTGGGAGGTTTCAACCTTTTCCGCCGGATCATCCGGATTTGGGATAGCAAACTTTCCCCCATTTAGAAATGGAAAATCTTTCCATAACCAATCATAAGTCGCCAGAGGGCAGAAAATTTCGTTCTCTCGTTTCTCGAAAAGAACTAATCGTGAATCTCTTTCACCATATCTGTTACTCTTGCCACTTCTAATTTCGCAATTTAGACACGATTCTGTCGGCGACATTTGGATCTTGAAGACATCCCTTTTCTCCAGGGCCAAAACATCTCCTACACGTCCGCCTGAGGCCAAGGCCCAGACCAAAGTCACTCCGATAACTCTGTTCCAGGCCTTTTCTCGTTCTGTTGAACCCAGTGGTCCCAATATCAACGTCAATAACTTCTTCCAGGTATTTATTTTGATCAACCTTGGCTTGGACGTTCGTTCATTAGAATTATTTTCTTTCAACCTTTCTGTCCGAAGAAAATTCATTCCACACATTATGGCCTTTTCCTCTCTGTCAAACGTGTCAATGTCGAATTCACGAAATACATCTTTGATAGACTTGATAATTGCCATTAGTGTCTTATTCTTGATTCTTTTTGTCGAAGCTTTTAACTGTGCCAACACAAAGTCAAGAATTTCTTCTGTACGCCAATCCCTTAATCTCTTCTGATTTAGGTGCGCCACTAAGAATAGCTCTTTCCGGATTTTTTCGTGCCTTTTAAAGCCGGAACTCGCTTGTTGTGATAGTCGAATCAATTCTCGGCCTGTCTCTATGTGCGACATTAACCGAATTCGTTCTTTTCTTTCTAATAACATTTTTTATTCTAGAAAAGTCCATGGCTCATCTGAATGGGGAGCCTCGAATATGTCCGCTATCTGAGCGACACGCTCTCGAAAATGATCTTATTCAACTCGGAAAATCAGTACAAAAGAACAAAATCGACCGGACCACTGATGAGCGGCCCTTCGTTGGTGGTTTGCTACCCACTGGTGACTCTTACTGTCCATTTGAATATCTTTATGAGATCGAACAGGGTTTACGATTCGCTAACAACCCTTATCTTCAATCTGAACGAGATTTACCTTGGTTAGATTCCGAGCACCAGTTTCCTAATCCTTATTATCAAAAGCCGTCGTTGGAATGGATGACAAATTATCAGTGCTGGTTGCGAATTACTCATTGTCAGAGTATGGAAGTTTTTTATCATGGCGAAAACCCTTCACTCCCTCCACCTAAACTGTCGGATATGCTCATGCGCAGTGAATTCGACTTCTATGGTGGTTCTGTACAAGATTTCTCCCAGAATTGGGTCCAATGGATGCCTTTTATTCGTAATAAAACTTATCTGGACCGTGTGTACCAAAGTGTTCACACCGGGTGCGATTTCCTTTATTTCTCCAAAAAAGTTCACAAACGAAATGCCAAACAATATCGTAAAAATTGTTTCGTTTACAGTAAAGCTTTCCTGAGTCTTAATTACTGTTTACGATATAAAGGACAGCGCCCCGATCGCAAACAGCTGGTTGAGGATTATTTTTCTCGACGTCAAACTGGAAAGATTCGTAAGCGCAATGGAACTTTTGTTACTGTGGATCGACGTATTCCATACACTGCTGGATACTTTCCAGTTCAACGATTCAATAATAAGGATGGACCTTCCGATAGAATGATTTGCCCAGAAAGTAAACGGAGTCGAGAGTTTCCCACTACCATTTTCAAACAACTTGTCAAGTGGTTAAAGTCTGGTGTTATCGAGTTTCTTGGTAGTGCACGTGATTTGGGAAAAAACTGGATTTTATCAGCCTTTTTATTTATGGCTATCGTGGTGGAGGCTCTCAAACCTCGAGTTTGTCTAGGTAAGGTCACTTTCTGATTGCTAAAAATTATTTTCTTTTTTAGACGGTTCTATAATGAAGTGCATTACCCCACGCCAAGCGCCTCCTTGCCGATTGGATTCTATTGCCGCTTTATTGAGTATCGTTAAGCCTCAATGTCGGATGATCGTTTGTGATGACAAAAGTGGTTTTTCCAATATGGTAATCGACCCCGAAAGTCGTCCATTTGCCGCCTTCCGATTTGGTTCATTTCTCGCTCAGTGCACGTGTCTATTCTTTGGACACCGTACTGCACCCAGTTTTTATCAAGAAATGAATACTTTCGGGAAAACGATTTTATCACATTATGGACTTCAAACGTAAGAATTACACTCATTCGGACTTTCCTGAATTTGATTTAGATGTCTTTACATAGACGACCGCATCGGTGTAACACTCGATAACACCATCAAATACGAATCTGGTTACACCTCCCGTGAAGCTTATATGATTTGTCTTCTAACCAACTCTCTGGGTGTGTTCTTGTCTGCCACCAAAAGTCACTGGATTCCCTCTCGTCGCGTGATATTCCTAGGATTTATCATCGACTCAGATGCCTGTACCGTTGAAATCATGCCAGAAAAATATAAACGAGTGGTTGAACAAATTCACGAGCTGCTGGAGATCACTATCACCCGTAAATACTGGGATATGCATCTGTTGGAGACTATTCGTGGCAAACTTATTTCCTGGATTATCGTTATTACTGATATGAAAATCTATATTCGAGAACTCAACCGGGCTATTGCCCGTGCTTATGACGATGATGATTTTGCCCTTAGCTTGGAACAGTTACAAGATTTACATATTCAGTCTGAACTCGAGTTATGGCTCCAATTGAAGCCTCAAGATTTGAAAAGACGATGGTTACAAGACAGCCACCTTGTGGCACAACTCAAAAGTCATACCATTTCTACGGACGCCTCTGGATTTGCAGCTGGTTTGGCTTATGGTCCTCAACGAGATCTCAAATTCAGAACTTTCACTTGGGATTTGTCTGAATACGATTTCCGTATTCACTACAAGGTTTGAATGACATTTCATAGCTTAATTTATCAAATTTTTAGGAACTTTGGGCTATCGAGAAGGGTCTATATTCCCTAGGTGATACACTACGCAATTCTCGAGTCAAATGTTGGTGTGACAATATTATTGTCTGCTCTGCTTTTCGAAATGATGGGGTCAAAGATCATATCTTCTCCCGCCACCTACGCAGAATTTATCGATATTGTCGGAAGATGAATATTCATCTTAATGTCGAGTGGATCAGTACGAAATTGATGCAAGCAGATGCCCCTAGCCGTTCTACCCACCTTTATGACTCCCAATTACGATACCATTTGCGTGTGGCCATGAAAGTTAGCTTTGGAGTCAACATTGATTTATGCGCCAGTCCTGAAAATCGTGTTACCCGTCGGTTTATTAGCCAATATACCCATCCAGAAGCCGAACTTGTCGATTGTATGAGTTTATTCCGACCTCGTATCAACCTTGATTCAAGAAACGATTTTACTACGATACAACCCTTATCAACTTCAGATTATAGACCGTATTGTTACCCCCCCGACGTCCTGAGCCGTCCAATCATCCGTGATTTGGTGCCCAAATTTCAAAATTTTATTTTCATTCTAAATGTTTATCGTGGGCGGGACAGTACATTTGGCCTTGCACAGCGGAATTTTGACTATTATTTGATTATAGGCGACTCTCAAACTCCCGCGATAGTCACCCCATGTCGACGTCAACGTGGAAAATACCCTCTGGCCGAACCCTATAGTCGGTTAAATCGAGAAATCTCCACCACCTACATGTTCATCAAAGGACATTCTATAAATGCAACCAGAACTTTCCAGCGACACGTCAGCCAATCACATTTCTTCCAATCAGCGATCGAGAAAGCTTTGTTTCGATTCCTCAACCTACTCAATTTTTCTTGGTGGACCAATCGGAACTTTCTTGAAATTCGAGATTGTAGAAAATAACAAACAAATTTCCCAAATTCATTTATTCGAAAAATTTTTCGACACTGTAAATATCAATTGTAAGTACAATTTTTTGATTTTGGGATTTTGAAAAGATTTTCTTAGATGGACCCAGAACATCCAGTTTATGACGATGAGTTTACTCCCCTTGGTGAGCGCCAAATGCAACAGCTCCATCAACATCTCCGCGAAGGTACCCACGATTTGGCCGTTCGAGATTTTCAACAACAAAACTCTACGGTATGATTATACTCTAATTTATCATAATGATCATATGACTTAGGCTCCCCCCTTGCCTCCAATCACTCGTATTCATTTGGATAAGAAACATGATTTGGAAGCCGAGGTTGCCCAGCTTGGTGCTCAATATGATCGTGCAAAACTGGCCGAATCAAAACTCCTTCGACAACGTGACCGATTGCAGTCCATCCAACAAGAACGAAACGACCCTTCCGAGTGGACCTCCGACGATCGTGCCTTTATTAATACTATGTCACGTGAGTCATCTTATATTGAAAGATCACGTTTTAATCTTATTTTCAGGCCTTCAACCCTCTTTGAAGGATCGTTTGGTTTCTGCCACCAATCACCGGAAGGATTTGTCTTCTCGAAGTATCGCTGCTTGTGACGAGTTGAGTTTAATGAATCGGCGATTTGCTCAAACTCGGAATCAATCTGTTGCTGCCTCTGGTGGAAGTAGTTTGGGCCGGAAGACATTTTACAACTGTAAACGTTCCACCCAAGACATTCTCGTCGCGATAGGAGACATGCTCAACTGCTACCACACCGTCAGGTATTTTAACTTTTTCAGACATCCCTTACCTCTATTTTAAGATTTGACAAGTGCCTGGAAATAGTTGTGGAAGCTATTGGAGCCTTTGAGGAGGTGTATCGAGTCACCCCAAGTGCCGTTGCCTCCAGCGAGTTGAAGCATTATGAAGCCCTTCATCGAGATCTTTTGAAGCTCAAGCGCGTTCATATGCAAGCCGATGGGACTCCTTTTATCACTCGGTTCACCCTGATCCACAAAATGGTAAATATTTTCTCCAGAAATTGTCCCACTTATGGTTTACTTTAGGCTGAAGCTTTGGCTACTGACGAGTTGAAGGATGAACTTCAAGACCGTCTTCTTACCGACAACAAAAACGGTGTTAAAGAGCTCAAGATCGCCCTCACCTCCAACTCTTTCAAACCCGCTCCCAATTCCAAACCTGCCGATGCTGATAAGAAAGGTGGTGATGGTAAAGGTAATGGTAAGAGTGCCAATAACAAGAAACGTGGTGGTAAAGACGAGGCCGGCGATAAGGGTGATTCTAAGAAGAAGAAGAAGTCCGGTGACTGTAGTCTCTGTGGTATCGATGTCGGACACACCAACTCATTCTGCTGGAAGACTCATGATTCTGAAGATTCTCTCAAGCAAATTGCTGAAAATCGGAAGAAACCAGAAATGAAAAAACATTTTAAGAGTCTCGATGCTGCCCTTGCTAAACGGAGTAAATAGCTACTCAATCACTGCCAATCATAAACTGCCATTTACTGTCAAATTAATAACATATTTTTCTAAATTTTTATATTTATTCGAGAATGTGTATAGCATAAATTGGCAGGTTTTAATAATTTGAAGTTTTAGAGCTCGTCTTCGGAAGATGAGTCGTCGGATCCAAAATCCATTTGAATTCGGTCGTCAGCTTGGATGAGGTCAATTCCCCATTCTGAGTCAAATACACTATCGTCCGAACCTCCATCTGAAGACTCTGTATCGCCCCACAGTTCCAGATCGTCCGGATCATCAATTGTAAGTGGAATTTTTTGTTCTAGCTCCATCAGGAGTTCTGTCGGACTTTGACTCTCATCAAGAAATGTTTCGATCAGGTGTGCACAAAACTTGTGTATTTTGAACACGCCTGCATGCATCTCATCAACCTTTTCGTCAAGTTCGTCACAAATACCATCGTTCTCAATCTGACCCATAATCTCCCATTCATCACGTTCCATTAACGTTTTTGACATGTCTTTATTCAGTTTCTGGCCCACAAAGATGCCCAAGTGAACAATGATTTCGATCAATTTTCTGTCTTTTTGTGACAACGATGAATCTGCCGGCAGGTTACCAAAATCAACTCTGTATCTATCATGAAAGATCTGAGTGTCCCGTTCTGTCAACCCTGCCACAACCACCTCCATATCGTTATTCATTCTGAAATAGAAAATTATTAATTCGTTCTCTTAAAATTTTATGTAAAATTTACAGTAACGGTTCTAATTGAAATTCTATTTCTTCACACGCTGGGGGCCAAAAAGCAAATCCTAATAAAGTGGGAATCTCTGAGACTCTTTCGAGCCACTCTTGATGGTCAAACCTGTGTTCGTCCGGGAATTCTATTTCAAACGGGTCGTATCCGTCAAAACCTCTCAAATCTGGATGGTTTTCTGTACAATTTCCCGCTGAGTGTCTACTCAAATTGGTCGAGGCCACTAGCGACATCGAATAGAGTTCTTGTTCTGGGTGCCTCTCTACCCTTTTCTCCAACCACACGCCCACGCGTTTAATTAGTGAACCAAAAATTCTCACTGGAAGGCCTTTATCATCCACAGCTGATATCGATTTAAATCCCCAGTCATTTGAATTATTTTTCTCTACCCCATGGCCCCACGTGTGAAGAAATTCTTCAATTTCGGATTCTAACAAGAAAAGTTTAAGATAATCCGAAAATTCAGATTCGCAGTAAAACCAGGAAGCGGTCAAGTTTGAAACAATTCTGAATTCATTATCTGCCGCTCGTTTTATCGTTATCCTACCGAGTGGCCAGAATAATTTCCCTTCAGCTTTCACCCCAAAGGTCACTTTGTCTGGGTCTAGTTTCAGTTTTGTTTCATCGAATCGCAATGCCAAATCCAACCACCTTTTCGCCACTTCGTCATGAAATGCTTTTCTGATTGTGTTTGGATGGTCGCCCTTCCGGCTCTCCCAAATGGTGCTTTTCAACGAATCGAGAGTGATCATGAACAATCTAGGACAGGATAAATATCAGCTTTAAATATAATAAAAAGAAAAAATTTTAAATTTCACAAATATTACAGATATTACAGAAATAAAGTGTCATAACTTCTATATTTATCCCCAAAGGCTGACCTCGTATTGTGTGCATGCATCAAACTCCGGACCTAACAGGTCACTTTTATCAGTAAAAACTGGACGAATCGGGCGTGGATCTTTACTCAGGTAATGTTTTTTGTAAAACCCTAAGTCCGAACCCGCATTTTCTCTTTCCGTCTTCGACGGGATTGCAAAATGATTATTCATCCCATTATTTATAGTCCCATATTCGAAACCTTTTCTAATCTCATAAATTGGGCCTTTTCGTATCATTAACGAATAACGTACTCGCATTCCCGATTGATACTTTTTAATTCCTATTTCTACCCCTATTTGGGACAGGTTCGGTTCCGTAGCAAAATCGTCCCTTAAAAAGTTCATAAATGGATTGAGTTCACTTGGAAATATTTTCGTAAAGGTATTTCTGTCCAAGCGTCCCCCCATAATTGCTTCATCTGATAAGGAATTTACATGCCCACAAAAAACACAGGTTCGATCGAACGATCTGGGACTCACTAAGTTTTGACCATTACAGGTCTCACTTTCACACCAGTAGAGACCCTCTTTGAAGGCCGTTGATGTAAATTTTGGATGTTCATCTTCTTTGTTGAACCGTTTTGACAATCTGGTATAAACTGGTAAATTGAGCCAAATGTTAGTTTCTAGTTGGTCCAGCGAATGAAATTCTCGTCGACTCTTTCGGAGTCCTAATGTCCATTCATCCCACGTAGAAACCTCAACCTGAACAATATCTCAAGTTTTATCTCGTTATAACTATCCTTACCTTTAGAAAATCTTCCGTCGACCTTTTATATACAATGGAACCGATCCAAGCCACTCTGGCCTTACAGCTACATTCTGCCCGGTGTTTTTTGAAAGCTCTGGTATCCACACCAATTGTCAATGGCCAACCTTTATACATTCGAAACGTTCTAAACATAAACCAGGTTAGTTTTTAAAAAATAAACTATATTTATTGGTGTTTACAAAATGGTGTCATTAGCAGAAAAATGCTTCTTCCAGAATACTTTTCAAACGCTTTTCTAAAGCTTGATCTTCGTCATCTTGGTCGCTGTTGACGTTAATCGTACTGGTTGACGGATTCTCAGCCGGTACTACCTCCAAAGGCATAGAAGCTGTTGAGGTTGATGGTCGATTTCGTTGAATTTCGAAGGTCGAGTCAGTTTCCTGAACCGCCACCACCGATTTCTTCCTTTTGAAGCGTCGAATATTCATTTCCAGCGTGTCTGACATTTTTAGTTTTTCAACTTTGATGTCCAGAGCTCGAAGTGTGCTGGTTTTTAAATATCCCGCTTCAAAATAAATTTGAAATTGCCGGACGATCTCCTTCAAAGTTGGACCTTTTTTGTTCGAATCCGTCGGTAGAATTTTACCTAGAAAAGTTTTTTAGTTTAATATGTAACTTTTTAGACTCTGCTTACCCAAGAATCGATTGACGTTATCTTTCCTCGCGGCAGAATGAAAAGCTTCCAAAGCCCACATACAAGTCGAAATCAGGCGTTCAAAGGACTGTTGGTTATCACTATTGGTAAGTTCCAACACTGCATTGGCCCATCTGACCGCTATCAACTCATCTCGGTGGGTGACCAAACCCTGATTTTTCCATTTCAACAAATCAATTGAAGTTTTTTCTAGACCTGCAAAATGTTCCTTCAAATTGTCCAGTTCATCTCGGAAAGACGCAATGTCTTCCTTCACTTTCGCACTGGCTTGGTCACGAATCATCGCCGGTAAACTCTCCGATAATGCTGTTATCGCCCGTTTATTACTCTCTGATGCCGCCGGGCCCTTACGGGGGTCCAGTGGTACCAGTCTTGATTCAACAACCTAAATAAACGTTACGAATATTGTAAATACTTTTTAAGCTTACCGCTCCCAAAATGGCACCGCCCGCATCACTTTCAAAGAAGTCCACAAAATGTTGTTGGATCTTGTCCTTTTTAATGATTTCCACAGTTACTTTTGGTGAAGCCGTGGTCGGAGCTGGTGGTCTCACAGGTGTTGGTGGCGCCAAATTTGAAGATTCTTCACTTTCCGCCGCCGAGCGCTCTTCTGATTCCAGTGTTTCACCTTCGGTCTCCTCCGAGTCACCAGACGATTCAGAAGATTCTTCAGGTGTGGAATTTAGGGCATTTCTATTTGGAACCACCGTTGACGGTTCTATTGTCGTATTATTAACCGTGTCACGTGACTCATTTGGTTTATTCAGGAACAATTCTTCCGAAAATTCCGAATCGGTATCAGAGTCCAATGGTTCGATCCCCTGATCTGGCTTCGATTTCTTCGCCGCCCCTTGATCAGCCGGCTCTTTTGGTAAGCCCCGTTTAACATTTTTCTTAAAGTAATCAAATATTTTAGTTTGATTATACTTTGTATCATTTCGTATCTTTGTTCTAACGGTTCTTCCCACTTTTTTCAACTTCAAAAGGTCTCTAATGCTCACCTTTGGGTCCACTTTTTTGGCTTTTTCGTTTTCCCAAGATGAAGCCAAAGTGACCAAATAGTTTAATTCCGGAACCAGCATATGGTTAACTTCTTCAGCCATTTCTAAATTGAATTTGACCAAAAGCATGTCATAAGCTTTTACACACAGGTTTCGGAAATTTTTGATCGCATTTTTTTCAACGATTTTAGACCACGCTCCTTCAGATTCGTTTCCCTAGAAATTCATCATTTACTGGTTGCATAAAATTGTAAAGCCCCAAATTGAAAATTTTCCCTTTCCCCAAAATTTTCTCCCCTCTAAACCCAATTTTACCGTCCCAGCTGAAGTTTGTGGCACCAATGGTTCCTCCATCGTGTCCACTTTCGGTGGTACGCTTCCCTTTTGTAAATCCCCTTTGATAGAATCCACAAGACAGGCCGCGTCAGTTGTTGATGACAAGTCCAAAATTCTTCTCGCCGAAGGTTTCGAAACTTGTTTTGGGCTTGGTTTACTCACGCCCAATTTACTACGATATATAGTTAACTATTATAATCTAACCCTGATTTACCTTTCGTTGTCAAAAGTATTTTTCCATGCATCTGCATAAGAAACATCTTTTTTCCTTGAAGGTTGAGTTCTAACCGGGGTTAGTTTTTCCGATTTAATCTTCGGTGAATTTTGAATTGATTTCGGCGATTTCAGGCTTGATTTTAATTGCTTTCCCGGAGACTTTTTCGCAATTTTCGAGTTTGACCGTAGGGTCGCTTTCGATTTTTGCAACATTCTAGAACTAGACATTAGTCATACGGAATTTTTTCATATCGGCCACCGGCCTAATCAAGAAGATTACTCACATTTTATCCGTTTTTGATAACGGTTTCACGAGTTGTCTTGTATTCATCGATGAGTCGGACCTAAATTGCTCGTTAGCGCCCTCCTCCTTTGGAATTATTCCGAATTTCCACCTCATATAAAAGGATCGAAATTAGAATTTATCCCTCACTTAGAGATTTACCCAAAAGCTTTCGATATTTTTTCCAAAAAATTAATTTGTCCCGATTTTCCCATAATTTTAGAAATTATTTCTTACCTTTCTCTGATAATCGTAATTTTAAAATGATTTTGTCAAATCGGCTTCGAAAAATTTTCCTTCTAGAAAGAGTTTCAGTCTATCAGACTTTAAAATTTTGTTTAAAACACTTTTTTAGACGAAAACGGAAATGGCCCGTGGACAAACTCCCCCTCGATCCCGATCAAGACGTCAAACCGGTCGTCCCAGCGGTCAATCCCCTGGCAACGCTCCCAACGTCCCACCTGGACTCCAAGCAGGTACTTACTCCGACAGTTTTTTCCAATTTTCGGGACAAGCAAAAAATTTTCTAACTCTTTTATTATCAGTCATAAAAATTAATTTTTTAGTTCCAGATCGCCCTGACCGAGGCAATATCAATTCTGGTGATTACCCTAATCAGCCCAACAGTACTGCTCGAATTCGACGCGTCCTGGACAACATGAATTTATCAGAAGATGAATTGATCTCTCGAATGAGACGTATTGTCCCTGATGCCATGAAAGACCTCTTGGAAAGCTGTCTGTTAACTGCCCAACAGTACGATGAATCAACCATCTCTCGTCGTACCTCCAACGGTTTCATCACCCGTGATGGTCGCCAAGTTGTTCAAGCTGCTCCACCTCGTCATCGTGGAGGTAAGAAAATTCCATTTTTTCGATTTAAAATAACCAATTTTTTATAGTTTATCTCTACAAGCTGGCTGAGTATGGTCTTCGAGACCGTGAGGACCTTCAAAATGTCCAAACTGTCATGAACTTTGGTACCACCCCCATCGCCATTGCTGTTCCAACCGACCTTGCCCTCTACTGGCGTGTCAATTCTGTTTTTTACTATTCTCCGAATGGTAAGTTTCAAATTAGAATAATATGGTTTTTTCTGCGAGTCATGTGATATGATCATTTGTCTTAATCACCATTTTAGACATCCACTACAGTCGCACCGGTGGTTATATCAACGCCTTCAGCAAGATGAACATGGTCCAAAGTGCTCACGAGGCTTCGGCTGTCCAGTATTCTGTACTTCGCCATCTCACCAGTAAGTAAAATGTCCTAGTTTTAAACCTATTTTATGATTTTCAACTTATGACCATTTTTAAGATGCCACCCACTGCCCAAATCGGTTCCAGAACGCTCAAATGAATCCTATCGCTTCGATTTGCACGGACCGACAATGTTTTGAACGCAAAATGTGCCGACCCAATTATATCGAAACGCACATGGTCCGCAGTTACCTGTTTTGGGTCCAAATCTATGTCTGTCTCACTTCGGCCCTCCCCGTTAAGGAAAAACCTGACTTTGCGAGTGTGATGTCTGAAATCAGTAGCCGTCAAGGTGGTATGCGCACAGCTGATCAACTTGACATCTCTGGAATCTTCAGTTTCCTCTCCCAAAAATACAAAGATGTCCGTCCATCTGCCCAAAGCGTTATGGACAATGACATGTTTGTCATTTGTGGAAATCACCAATGCAAGTTGCGACGCGATTTTGAGGTAAAATAATTTATTTTGTTTACAACAGTATAATTGAATTTACAAAAAGGGTTTTCTTGGTGGTGCTTTTGGTCCTGAAAGAAGTGCTGAACTTCTCTCCTCCGAAAATTACACCTGTGTCCGTGATTCAAATGGGTGTTACAAATACCTCCCCGAAAACGAGTCCGATGCCACCGCCAACAAACGATTCCCCTGCATTCGCGCCCGTGTCTCTGAAATGACCTTCGGCGAAATTTTGCATTTGTGTGTAAGTAGAAAATCAAAACTTCTCACTTCAAAAAATGAAATTTTAATTTTAAGGCTGGTTCTGTCGCTATGATCTGCCGACATTACCAACCCCAACCTGAGGAACTTCGTCAACCCCGTCGCGAACAGCTCAATTCTTTCGTCTTGGACGAAGTCAGCATCTGCTCCTTCATCCGACTTTTTCGCGATCTTGGTTATTATTCCAGCTCCAAGCTCGATCCCAATGCATCATTGGCTATCAAACGATTTGAATCAGCTCACCAGTAGCTACCTTCAACACTGAAGCCACCTCCTTCGTTCACTGATCTATGCCTCCTCCAGACTATCCTCCTGCCCACTCAAATGAAATGAATCAACACTTTGAACTGGTTTGTAACGATTTTATTTCAGAATGTCTGGTAAAAAGTGCATAATTGATGCTTGTGACTTCGACTTCAACGATCCTGCTGTTGTCTACCATCAACCACTTGTTGCTACTGCTCTTGACGATTACTGCACTAAACTCCAAGGTAAATTACTGATATTGATTTTTCATGTTATTTACCTTCTTTAATACATAATGCAATTTTGTAGCTCTTCTCGTGTCCGGTGGTGTTCATGACGTTTACGATCCATCACTGACCTACTGGAACTTGAAGACTGCTCGTGGTCAACGCAAAAGCATGTCTCCCATCGAACTTGGCCGTGCTCAAGGCTTTTTAAATGCTTGGAACACTATTCGGTAAGCATCTGCTCCCAAACGAATTTTTCTAGACATTCTAGATTTGATAAGGTGGTTATTTAGCGGCAATAAACGTACTACCACCCCACAACATATCAAGGTTGTTGGACGAAAACCAACTGCTCGTTCTGTCCTCACAGACGAACAACGAACCAAATTTCAAACAATTCTCGACAAGTATCCTCATAAGGTTTACTTTGGTTCTGAATTTGGACTCCCCGATTCCGTCATCGCCGCCGATCAAGATTCCGATTTCTAAACCCTCCAAAAAGCAAATCTTTCTCCCTTTTCCCCTGTAATCCCCAAATTCGGCAATAAAAAACTCTCTAGAATACCAAATATCGCGTTTTCCTCAAAATTCACCCAAAAACTACTTTTTCTTCCCTCTTACGCCCTCTCTTGACCTCTGGCAACCTCAAAACCTCCCAAATGACCTTTCTATAGGATATTTTACTCTTTTAGCACTAAAAAATCTAAAACAAGAGATAAAATATCCCAGGTACGTCGCCAAAATGGGTTAAAAGTCAACTGAGACTATTTTGCCGCATTTTCGGAAGTTGTTTGTGTTC
>SCLD01088029.1:0-14042 GCA_004367895.1 Oikopleura longicauda | reverse complement strand
TAATTTTACCGTATTTTCTTTTGCTTTTAGTTCTTTTCTTCTAGAGTTTCCAAAGCAATGCCGTGTAACCAAAAATGGCTTTTCAGTTTCTTCTATCTTCATAACAAACTTTGCAGGGAAGAAACCTGTTTGTTTCTTTGGTCCTTCTTTTTGGCCCTGAAAATTTGGTTTTCTCTCGAAACTTGGAAGGAAGGTGGCGCAAAAGGTATGTGTATGTGAACAACTTATCGGTCACGAAATGAAGTGAACTTACAAACCACCAATTGTCATCCTTGGCATCAAAAACATATAATTTTTCGCCTGGTCTGAAATCATTTATTGAATCTTATGTTATAAATCATAAGTTATGATAAACTCCTAATAGTGCTCACCGTAAGGAGATATCTTGCTTATCACGAGGCTTGAATTCGTAAAGAGCACAATATGGATCACGTGCTGCTGCTTTTGGCATTTTGGTTGATCTCTGAAGAAGGTTTTTAAAGCAAAAATTTGTTTTTTTCGAACAAAACTTACGCTCATGAGACCTCCAAGGAATGATTTTTTTCCTCTTCCATCATCTTCTTCAATGAGAGAAGATTTCTTCGAGAAAAGCGCTTTCCAGAAAACGGGATCGGCGATTGATTTCTTCATTGATTTTCCTTCGCGGATATCTTCACCCGTTTGGACCAATCGCAATGCTTTACCCTGTTTTAACACTTGATAGGCTTCATCAATTTGTTCTGAAATAACAAGGTTGAAAAACGAAGGTTTCAATACGTCTGTTGACTTCATAACTCAACTCCTATCCGTGAATTGTGGAGAAAAAAACCAATCTCGGTATATCGTGGACCATCATTTGTGAAAATAATTCATGAGTCTGCTTACGTATAGACCATACGGAATGGTCAATAGTGATCACTTGTCAGTGGTAAATAATGTGGGCATTACAGAGCATTATTTAAAGTTATTCTAACCACTTTCAAAAACAGTGAGACTTTCGTGATACTCTGAATGAGACCGTCTAGATTAATTTGCATACGTGAACATCAAAATGATTTTGTCACTCACCAAGGGGATCACTCATTGAAGATAAAGAATTTCGACGTCCTCCCATTTTCTGAGATTGTTCGCAAATTGATAAATGGCGAGAAAAATTGAAATTACCAAACTTAATAAAATAGGATTACGACCATTTAGCTTCTTAAGTCAGCGGTTAACCCTTATTGACAAATTTCCGGGAAGTCACTCAGGAAGATTTCGGGAAACTTGTTCCAGCAATCGTGTAACGTCACTATAAAAGATTTTGGGGAGAACACTTGGCATGGGTAAGTTCACCTAGTCATGATATCATTGATATGACATCTAACCCTCTATTTCACGCGATGAAAATATTGGAGTTCAAAGTGAACACTGGAGTGACCAAAAACCTTCCGGGATTTGTCAATCAGGGTTAAAGTAACTGATCATCTAAAGTTTTAACAAGTGATCAGACTTACCCCGTGCTCGGGAAATAATTTATGTGTTGATCTAGGATCTGGTGTTCCAAAACAAACCATAGATATTTTTAATCTTTCAGCCTCTCTTGCACAATCGATATGAATGTTCATCATACATTTTTTGCAACGATATCCGGTCCGGTCCACCAATGGTCCATATTTGATTGCGCTTTCGGGGACACGATTTTCTTCGTCACGCGGAACATCACCTTTGAAATGTTCCTAATTTATTTATTAATCATAACTATGTTGTATCGAACCACTTTAATTCACTTCAGTCAACTTGGAACGCTTCCTAGTACAGAAACGATTTTGCCACAAACTAGGCAAAAAGTTGGATTTTTAAACATACATTTCAACCAATAATGTTTTCCATCATTTTCTTCAAGATTCATCCCAGGCATTGCTGACATCGGTCGAGTTTGAAGTTCTTCATTTTCCTTTATACCACCAAGAGAAGAGCCACTCCTTCAAAAAAATATAATCATCGGGATACCAGTGAAAATTTTTATTTTTTAGCAATTTCATCGTATATCAATAGTCAACAAGCCTTGGTTGCGAAATATTTCACGATATCTTGTCAATCTTACTTTTGGAAAATATGTTTCACAGTTTAATCTAGGCCTGATATTAAACGCATTCTAGACTTTCGGTACTTATCCAATCTAAGGGCCTCTTAAAAACTGAACTATTATTTCAGTTATTTATAGTCGTGGCCATAGGTGTATCTCGAATCGAGATTCTCGATGCTTGATCAGTATTAACCCAACCCTAGTCATATTTTAGTCATATGAATTTGAGTTCATTATAGAGCCGTCGAAACATCGCCGTGTCTACAATCTTTGACGGTATACAAATACGGTCTTCCAATATCTTTTACACCTTTCCGATGCATTAAAACGATAGTTGCTGTGTTTAAGTTATAAAATTATAAATTTCTATGGCACTATAGATTATGGTCCATAATTCAATTTTAACATACAATGCAACATATTTGACCGTTACCTTTTTTGTGTATTCTTTTGTTTTTGTTCCCTTCGTAGCATTCTCAATTTTAATCCTGGCATTCGTATTTGATCTTTGATTTTATTTTCATCCAGAGAATAATTTTTGTTCGTATGATTCTCGTCTTTGATAAAATCTGCGTAATCTTCACTTAAATGAAAATTATTCTCCACCCTATTAAAATACTATATACCTTTCAGCATGAGCTGCGTGAATTGGTTCTGTTGAGCTTTTAAGAGGTGTCACTTTTGAATTATCAGGCCATACATAGGTGGACAACCGCGTGGTTAATGATAATTTATAATAACTTATAATAATTTATGATTTTCAGACGTTCCGTAGTCCTTACTGGCAAGGTTTTGGGGTGCGACCCCGCGTGCTTTATGGAAACTTTTTATACATTTCAATTTCGCAAAGATTGTGACTATAGGACCTGGTTGAATGCCGTCATGTTGCAAGGATAGCTGATGAGTAAGTGTACCTAAACCCGATTAGAGTTAGAACTTATTGATGGACTGGGATTTTCTACTGTAGACCTTCAAATTTCTATGGTATGACCTTTTCTTCTCTCGAATTTTATGCTTTTTGAATATAACTTGTTCTTTCTGACTAAAGTGAGATATTTGACAATGAATTTGGCCTTGAGAGCCTTTCTTCTAATTCATATCGGAAGTGAAAATGTCTATATCTATGTTATTTATATGAATGTTACTTTATATATCAACAGAAGTTGCTCAAAGGTCAAGTTTGCTCACTTTTTTAAGGCTACGTTGCTGGAGTCAATTTATCCTGGTAGTGTACTGAGGTGATTCTGTCAAAGTATAAACTCGTATATTTAGTCATGGATTCACGTCCAACCACGTATACGTACTCATTAGCCCAATTATTATAATTGGAATGGTATGTTTTTGATATATTTGATAGGTTAAGAGACTCTAGTTTAAAAGCATGTTAAAATATGGAGCGTGTTTTCAGGTGAGATTCCAGGTGGGACATATCCATGTCTACCAAATTTAAGTTTTATAAGTTTGAAATGTAAGTGACATCAACAAAAATTATGTCAAAAAAAAAACAAATCCACGGAAAAACTTTTAATGTACTGTATTTAAATTATTAACTGAATTTGAGCATACATTTTCTTAAGAAAGAAAATGACTTTTGTCAGAGTTCAACCTCGATATAATCTACAATAATGAAGTTACAGTAGTTCAAAAGTGTTACTCTGTTAACAGCTAGAATCCGTTCATCCAAAATTGATTCCACTTTTTGGACCTTCAAAAACTTCAAACAGAGCCTTCGATAACTCTTGACAAGAAATAACCATTCGCAATGCCGAACTTCGCATACCGATTATAAGTCCGATTATAAGTGTCTTATGTGCTTTCATATTTTTCATCAAACAAACTACCAACTTGAATTTCACCAAGCCAATATTGTACGAATGGTCATGTTTGAAAAATCTGGCCAATTTCTATGTTCAATCGTAACGTCCTCTCCATTCAAAATCATTGTCATACAAGGGTAGACCGAATTCTCGGGCAGAAGAAATCCTCATCTTCTCTATTGTTTACATTCAAAATAGGCGTGGGCGGTGTAAGATTCTACTAAGAAATAAATGCCTACCAGGGTACGCATCATAAGTGAATTATAACTCTTTTCTTATGGATTCAAAGCCCATATGATTATTTAAACTTAGAGCAATACGATTTATGAATATGAGAAAATTTCGTTTGAACATAGAGAGAGGGTTACGATTGGAGATCGAAATCGATCTGTGAATGATGACATCAACAATGTCGGCCTTATGACACCGTTTCCTATTTGTATAAGTTTCATTTGACATGCGTCTTAGTTGATTATTCTTAACGGTCTCAGCTGCCATAGACATTTTTCTCACTGCCACAGCTTTTTGCCTTTTGATTCTGAATATCGAATAATTCCATCCGTTCAACAAATCGTAAAAAAGTGTCTTTTGCTCCCATCAAACACTTTTCTTACCCATTAAGCATATCATCAAAGTTTTTCATATTATATCTCTATAGGGTGGTTATAATGTATCTCTTTTTACTAAAGGGGTTTTTGTGAATTTGAAACGATGGTCGTACTCGTAGAGGTAATAAACAAGTACTTAGATGAGTTCTAATATACTGAAAGGACATTGAATGTGGTCTTGATAATCCAACTTTTGGTCTCCCGTAGACTAAAGTTATTTCTTTTCATTCAACAGCCTAATTAATTAATTACTATTTAATTATAATCATTTTTATTATCATTATTCAAATAAATAAATAATTATTTTTGAATTTAAATGTATTATTTATAAATAGAAATTCTGTTGAAGCGCAAATTGCACTTAAAATGCACTTACCATAAAAAGCCACTAAGCACTTTACCATAAGTCTTTAACTCTTAATTTCGTCAAATCATAAATTCTATTTTCAGAGTTTAAAAACACTGAACCTAAGTTTAATGACTTCTCGATCAGGAATGAAGCCTGGTCGCCATGGTTGTTCTGGAAGCCATTCGCTGCTTTAAATCGTGAAATTGAACAGATGGTTTTAACCCGTTAAAATCGCGTTAAATCGGAATCTTGGACATTTCCAGGACATTTGTTCAGATTCCAACACAATCTTGGGTCGTCTTGATCAAATTAACTGGGAAACTGCAAATAAACTGAGTAGAACTGCTTAACGTCGTCGTCCGGAAAGTGTCAAAATCATGATCAATGGCCCATTTTAGTCAGATACCCAAGCCACTTTTAGGGGAAATTCAAAAGTGATTTGCCACGGTATTGCTACACACTTCATGTCTCAATTCCAAACTTTCCTCGTTTCTATCTACCCAGATCAAAATTTTACTTTTTGTCTGATCGATCGGAACGCTAAAAGGATTTGGAAAACAGCTTCGCATGGTGAGCCAGTTTTAATATTTTATAAATTTATTTCGTGTACTTGAAATCCAGTCTATATTCCAGACCACTGTTGATTAATATAATCCAGGATTTATGAGGCCTCTCAGGATATGCCTACAACATCATATATCTTATGATATGATATAAAGAAAATATGCCTTTGGGGTAAAGTCCTCATGAATCATGCAAGAAACTTCTGATTTGGTATAGTTAGGCGTTAAGTAGATTTCTGCATTTCTAATATTTGGAATAAGGGAATTGACGTAAATTCAACTTCATAACATGGGACCCAAGTTAGGACTTTTTTACATCCCCCGAGCACACGAAAAGTATTATTATTTGGTATCAGCCCAAGGAAATTTATCGTATGAAATTTTTTGGCTCGACGATTCCATGGAGGTTGCCAAAATAAAAATTAACATCCATGATTCACTGCCAAAGTCCCGATGACGCTCAGCATGAGACTATGTCACAGTCTAAGAGTCTCTCAATATGGTTTAAACAGTTCACATTACTCGATTTTAAAAATGTATTTCAATTACCAAAAAATTAAAAGTTCGACAGGCTATCGGGTCCAGAATATTTCTATACCATCCAATAGCCATTGTTCAATCTTTACGACGATTACTGTCTACCGTGTCATGAAAATTCATAAATATTTTTTGAATCTTATGTTATCATCAGCTTTATTTATATTCGCCGTCATTTTACAGTTCTAGTACTGCTTCCAAAAGAACTTTAAAAATTGATTAAAAGATGAATGTTCCAAAATGTCATTCCTGTGACAGGTCCAAAAGTACAACTTAAAGCGGTGGCAGCGAGTGGCATATTCTTGACAGGCCGAGTATTAGCGAAGATTATTAAGTTTTTTGAAAAGTTATCTAAAAAATCTTCTACGTGTTACTGTAATAATTTATGGTGACCTGTCATTTCACAGCAAGTGGCATTTCTGGAAAAGTTTCACAGCAATCTAGAAATGTATCACAGCAAACTGAAAAGGTTTCACAGCAAACTGGAAAAGTTTAACAGCATTTTTTTAAGAACTTGACTTATTTCCGACACCCCCTGACCAAAGTCCTAGTTAAATACTGACTCTAACAGATGATTTGATCTTATCTCGATCATTAACATCATCTGAAAAGTTTGATAGAAAACTGGAAAAATTGCACAGCAATCTGGAAATGTTTCACCGCAAACTGGAAAAATTTCACAGCAAATTGAAAAGGATTCACAGCAAACTGGAAATGTTTCACAGCACGCATTTGCAGTGAAATGACAGAGGACCGTAATTAATGTATATGACTCATATGACCTGAAGCCGTACTGCACGTTCATAAAGCGCACAGACTTGTTTGACGAAACTTAACCCCTATCTATAAATTGTGGGTAATTCGTATAGCTCAAACAGTACAAAGGACTTTAAATTAAGGTTTTCTATATCATATAGACTATATTATATAGACTATATACTTTTTGGCCAAAAAACCAAAAGCATATAGACACCCTAAAGATGGGTTAAATATCACAATTGCTGAAAGACCAATAAAAGGCTTATCGGGAACAGAATCTGTTCAATCGATAGACATTAGTCTGAACCAGGCCTCGACGGACGAAGACGGCCGTCCGCGGACGGTCCATCCGTCCACTCGTCTATGTGGACGACGGACGGAAATTTAAGCTTGGGTCGTCCACCTCATGGACGGATTCGGACGCTGGACAGTGGTTATGATTTCTAGCCGGACGAACGGACGGACTTTGATCGTGGACCGTCCACTTCATGGACGGATTCGGACGCTGGACAGTGGTTATGATTTCCAGCCGGACGAACGGACGGAGAAAAGTGGACGGAGATGGACGGCGGACAGGATGGACCGTCCACCTCATGGACGGATTTGGACGACGAACCATATAAAAATCCGAAATGTGGACGGAGGTGGATGAAAGTCCGTCCGTGGAGGCCTGGTCTGAAGCTCAAAAATCTATCGCTTCGATTCCTTATGCTCACCTTTGGAAGGTGACCTTCCTGTAACTTTACATCCACTTTTTTTCCAAAAATAATCTTTCCATCAAGCCGACGGTAATTTTGCTCATAATTATGAGGTCCAGGATAAGGCCGAGTCATAATCAGGGTCCACCGAACTGCGAACAAACGTGTTCCCTGTTCGCTTGTTCGCACGACTTTTTTTGTTAAACAACGAACAGTGCGAACAACGAACAGTGCGAACAACGAACACTGCGAACAGTTCGAACAGCTCATTTTTTTAAATTCGTCGAACAGTGCGAACAGGTGCGAACAGCTGTTCGGTGGAGCCTGGTCATAATAAGAAGATATTCGAAAGCGAAAATGTCGAAATACGTTTTTGAATTGAAAATTGTGTCAGTCTCGAGAATGCTATTGACTGAGAAGATTATATTCCAAGGTCAAATTGGATTAACAACGGACAAGGGAAATAAACCCGGAAATTTTAAATTATGAAAACTCTGGGGATTTAAAGGCCCTTTAGATGATCGCATAACGATTCACTTAAAATTATACGCCCTGCAAAATCGAAAAGGTTTTACAAAAGATGTTTTTTTATTTTCTCCAAAAATTGACATGATGTATAAAAAATCAAATATTTTAACAAAATATTATCGGTGACTCAAAGAGTATGAGTCACCAAATCTCAAATGGCAAAATTTGAACCATTGCAATCACACCCACACAAGTGCGTAGGGGTTGCAATTCGTTGTCATGTGATAATATATATATAATATAGTATATCAGGCAAATTAGTGGATTCAATTCTAAACTAACCAAGCCCAGTCATGTATTGATGACGTCATCGATGATACAGCAGTGACGTTATCGGCCCACGCAATGTTTTTTGCGTGGGCTGAGCGAAATATAAAAATAAATTTCAAGAATAAATAAAAGTTGGAACTCATGCAGGACAATGAATCAGAATATATGATGTCATAAATGATGACGTCACACGAATGACGTCATAATCGCGTTAGAGTTCAATTCGTCAGGAGGATAAAGGGCAATATATAGTTATTGGAAGACAACCCTACATGCTATCCTCTATGTCTTCCCATGGCATTTTATGACGTCATATCTATGAATCATAGGTTTTGACATCACCATTAATATACACAAGCCATGGGATGTATATTTTTGTTTTGTTTTATATAAAATAAGGTCTCTATGTGAAAATATACGAGAAAGAGAAAGGTCATTTGTTATTAGGTAAACGGAAGGTGGCGCTAGAGAGGTCAAGTGAGAGGTCACGCGAAAGTTGAAAAGGATCATCGAATATTCAATGCCATTTTAACTGGTGTTTGACATGTTGGACATCTGGCATCCTTAAAAAATATTTATATTTGTGTTCAATATTTCTAGATGGAATTCCGGGATTAAGATTCGCTATAACTTTTTTATTCGATTATCCGATCGATTTATGGACCATAAATGATGGCTCACCTGCATAGCTGATATTGTAAGAGCACATGTGTAGCAGAAGCCAGAATGACCACATGGAACCAGAGCGGCACATTGGGGAGTCACGTGACAAATAGAACAGACACGAGGAGAGGTTGAACTCGATCCAGAGTAGGCAGAGCTGAAAAAATACTTCTATCTAACATTGAAGCGACAATAAAGAATCATTGATGTATAAAGAATCTTGATACAATCAACAGCCTGCGATATAATTCGATGAGATTTTCAAAACGGTTCTGACTAAAAAAATCTAGACTATGAAAATCTCACGAAATCACATCAACAAAAAAATGAAAGATTATTAAAAAACTTCCATTCGGGTCACGTGGTCACATTCGGAGAAAATTTGATACAATTAAAACAGATATTACCAATATATAAAAATAATTATCATCATATAAAAATAGATATTATACTATTTTACAAAATATTTAAGTTTCTTCAATAGTTGAAAAGTGGTCTCTGGAAGGAAATTTTTGAAATAACCGGATATCTTTGGTTTTTTATGGGTATATTTGTAAATAAAACTTACCTATTATCGCTAAAAGTTGTAGACGTCTCAACTGAATTGTATCCAGATTCGACTGTCCCTAAGCTTCTGATGTCATCAGCGATTGATGGGACGGGAGAATCTAATGAAAATTTATTTATTACGTTTTTGCCAATTTTCAAAAACTTACTCTGATTCCGCTGAAATATAGTCTGAGCGACGATTGGGTTAATATTTGGTATTCCTTCGTTTACATTGTTTGTATTGTTTGCGTGGTTGGGTATCGATGGAAAGTTTTGTTGGTCACGCGAGGAACGTAAAGTTGTTTGTTTATGTTTTGTTTGGATATAAATTCCATCGCCAGCTTCGATTTTCTGAACATTAGGTGGTGTTTTTCTTCCAACCGGTTTTCCAAAATTCGGAGCCATATTCACAGCAGGCTTGCTAATCGGTTTCTGACCAATTGCACGTGGTTTCATTTGTGTAGGCGTCCAAGACGCTGCTGTTGGGTTTAGTTTTGACTTATTTTGTTTGAAATGACAACTATCAGTATCATTTATTCATAAGTACCTTGGATGAAAGGTTGTCGTTTTTTGGTATGTGGCATTCTGTATACCCCGAAATACGACAAACTTTGATCGCCAAGTGGACCGTGTTTTTGTCGAAATTTACCATAACATAATAATATATATAACATTTCAAACTTTCCTTAGAAACTCCAACTTCAGTATTGTCTTCCTGTAACTTCTGAATAGATCTTCCGACATCTTTGTCAAGGTCAACTCCAAGTTTTTTCAGGTCAACAACAATTTGGGCATCTTCTGAATGTCCTTCAGGTACAATAACTTCTGGTTGAACATGTGACGTCATCAAATTTCCTGATGATGCGAAAAATCCAGAACTTGGTCGTTTTAAATCTGACCCTGCAGCGAGCGGTGTCTCAGGTTGACTTGGATATTTGAGCGCATTGATAACATCGAAATGGTCACCCAATTTGCCACCAAGTGTTTCGAAAGGCGTTGATGATGGTGTAAACGGTGTCACCGATGGGGTCAACTAAAAATATGTTAGGTGAAGTCAGCGACGTAATTATATCTAACCTGACTAGCTAGTGGGTTTAGGGTATTCAGATGGGTTGGGTTACCCAAAACTCTTGGAGCAGAGGGTAACGGTCCAGTATTCTTTTTGAGGCGTCCGGATAAATAACTTGAATTGTTGTTCAAGGATTGAAGAGCTGCTTGAAGCTTCACGCGCTCGGCAGAAGTCAGTTTCGATAAAGTTTGAAGCGCTTCCATAGCGCGCGTCTTTTGATTTTTACTTGGCTCACTTAATTATCACTCAAAAACCGTTTTTTTTTGAAAATGTAAGACTTACATGATAGTATCTTCTTCGCCATTTTCTAGAACATCAGTTCCGTTTGCAGCAAAGTCAAGGTCACGATCGATTAATGTCGAAGCACTTCCGGTCCGTTGAGCTATATGCGATTCGATTTCTTGCTTTGCTACTTCTACATTTTCTGGCAATCCTGAAGACAATTTTTTATCAAATAGCAAATCAGGAAAAAAAACAAACCTGTAACTTCAAAAACGGGATCTTTTTCTCTTGAGGGGGTGACTATATAAGTATGTGTTGTTTGTTGAATTCGTTTAATTGTGGTTCCCTTTGGTCCGACTACCAATCCAACGACTTTATAGGGGACTCGAACCTGAAAATTTTTATTTTATTATCAGAATTATTCCGTTCGGATAATTCAGAAGTCATTCTTTAGAAAAAAATGTGGGCTCAAATCATCGTGGGCTTAATCCAATTTATCTTTGTCTATTTTCAGACATAAAATGTCAAATATTGAAACATTTACGAAGTTCTTAATATTTCTGTTCTTGAAATGAAAGTCTCAGCGGCACCTGTTTGACTTGAAGATCAAAAAATGTTTCAGCTGTCCAAATTCAGGTCCAGCTGTGCTATTTTTTAAATAATTAGATTTTTTAAATTTTGAGGCCTTTTTGACGTTATGGGCGGTTTGAATTCAAATTATTCAAACAATAAAGATGTGGTTATGATCAGAGGTCAAATGGGGCTCATTTCGAATCACGTGTTTATATTGGAACATAGTATCGCCTTTTGTCTAACAAAGTAATTTTTTATAAAACTTATTTATTAAGGGTAGTTCAGACCCAAACCATTTAATTTTCGAAATCCATGTCGGAAAGATTCGGATCCGACATACAACGACTCTGAGATGGAACGATGAATTTCCAGTTCGACCCAGAATCGATTGAAAGAGGCGTCATTCTATTTCAGAGTCGTTCTATGTCGGAACCGAACCTTTCCGACATTTATTTCTAAAATAAAATGGCTTGGGTCTGGACTACCCTTAAAACAAAAAAACCGTGCAACTTTACGCTATTTGTTGATAACACATTTAGCTCAAGCCTCGTAGCCAGAAATATGAAAAAGTCATTGAGGTTACGAAACTGATTCAGCAATGTCATGAGGCAGTCTCATGTGAGGCCAAAATTCTTGACACGATGAAAACAAATTTTTGATGAACTTGGCAATATTTGGTACCAAGTTTAAGTGCTCATATCCGTTCTTCATCGACATAAAGACCATAAAAAGTTCGTAAAAATTTCGAATATTTTGAAACGGTCAAGACGAGTAGGAAGTCACGAGACAGAAAATATCCGCGTGATTAAAGCTTGTTCGAGAGGGCTTCAAATCACACCTGAATAAAGCGGCAAAGATATAGGTTGCGATGGTGATATCTGAATTTCCATCAAAAATATTTCGAAAGTCAAAAAAAAATTCCGATCTGATGAAACATCGAAAAATTCGGAAATATAAAATAAAGTTTTGTCTCAGTTTTTCCTAATTAGGGTTAAGGTACATGGTCATGAAGTTTTATTTTATGGCGGAAGTGAGTCATTTTAGGATGTCAAAACTGTCGGGTGACCAAAAAATGTGAACTTCATGTGACCTCTACTGTGAAGACTGCATAACAATGGATGGATCAGAGGCTATTAAAGATCATATTTGAGAAATTAATAACTCCAAGGTCAACAGAGGTCAGCGAAGGTCAAGTGAGATAATATGACAAATTGATTTGTAAAACGCACAATTCAGATAAGATGATATAATAATAACGATAAGAAATCCTCGGACGATTAGTGCGGTTAGCTTAACAAACATAAAACTATTCATACGAGTTCAAAAATCAAAACTGTTTATTTGCAGACGCCATTCAATCAAATCTATGATTAATATACGTCTGATTTACACAAAAACTTGTTTGTAAGTTATTGAAGTCAAATATGATATACTGATATGATGTCTGGAACACTTACAAGACACTTAGAAGAGGTTAAGGTACATGTAGGGAGTAGTATCATCAAATAAATTGAATTTGAACTCTCGATCGAAAAGTTATGAACAGCCCGGTGTATTGGCGAACAGACTGATCGCCTTTCATCGGGGATATTTTTGTTTTTACCGGAAATAAAATCGGGGGTATTTTCATTTTTACCGGAAATAAAACTGGTTAAAAATAACTATAAAGATTTTGGAAGCAACTGGCTGAAAACAAGTCACTTGAATCATATCCAACCCATCTAGTAATATACTTTATTTGAAAGAGCTTTTGCCGAATAAAGAATCAACAATTGAAAGTGCCTAGATATATTTGCAAATGATAAATACGAAAACTTTTTCAAAATAATTTTGGTCTTTTAATGTCACCGAACATTTCCTCGAATGTTTCCTTATCGAAAATTCCCGGAAAATAAGATTACTTTTATTTTCTTTTCTATCCCCGAGAATGAATTTCGCGTAAATTATACTCGTAATGATTTCTTATAAGAAAATAAAAAATGGTACGGTATTAAAAGACTAAATGTGTTTTAAGGGCGTAAATTGAATGAAGATTGTTTGAAGATGAATTGTTGAAATGCTATTTAGAAATGGATCAAAGGAGTTCGAATGAATCAAGAAGATTGAAGAAGGATCTTCTTCAAATAAAGACCATTTGGAAAGCCTAAAAACTTTCGAAATGATCATTGATCTGAAGAACCCTTCTATATCCAATAAAAACATCATTTTTTAAAGAATTTAATAACCGTACATTGTGTTTAGTTACCGTACGTTGTGTTTTAGAGTCCAACTCGTGTTTAATTTTCACGAAATATTTAAGGGTTAATGATGATCTGAGTTTAAATTCTAGAAAAACGGTTTCAAAAAATATAAAATCGTATTTATATATTCTGAATATAAACTATTTTATATAAAATTCAAAAAAACGAAAGCAATAAAGTTAGGGTTTCCACGCGCCTCGTAGGGTTTCCACGCGCCTCGGACAAATAAAAAAAATAACGTTATGGGGATAGGAAACTTGGGGAATTAACGAGAATTAACTTAGATATTTTGGGAGATTATCAATTCGAACATTGCGAATTCGATAAAATGGGTCATTTTGTGAGGAAATGCGAGCAACATGCCCAAACAGCTTATTTTCGTTGTCAGCTGGCACCATAAAAAATTTTTGAAAACCTAAAAATACCCAAATGGACGCAAATTCGACCCGATGGACTCATTTTTGATACGTAAGCAGTTTGATACGTAAATTATCATAATTATGCCTTTTACGATTTTCTCGTAAAACTTGAAATTTTGGGTTTTGGAGTC
>SCLD01088017.1:0-14042 GCA_004367895.1 Oikopleura longicauda | reverse complement strand
GGCTCGACTGCATTTGCTCTTAATTACTAATTATCGCTCGGACCAATCCATTTGACCACCCTGGACCCAGGTTGGTGAAATGGGTAGGTTCGACGTGCGTCACCCCCCCTTAAAAATTTGCAAATCTTGTTTTGCAAATGCAGTAGAGTACTATAGTTGGGTTTCTTGAAAACCAATCCTTAATTCTTATATCGTTTCTCGAGTTCTTGAATTCGTTTTGAGAGCTCGAGAACTTGAGATTCGAGAACAGACTTGTCTGAGTCTATAGTTTGGATAGGTTCATCCAAGTCATTTCTTGAACTTTGCTGGCCGTGTAAACGGTTGTTTAGTAGGTTTGGTGTTTGAACTATTGCTTTTTGGCGCCCAATTTGCTCCAGTGAGCGTCGTCTTGGCATGGCGACACGTTGTGGTGCTAAAGAGTTTTTAGTTCTATAGGTACTTTTTTGGACTGGTGTAATGAAGCTATAGTCATTTGTAACCATGGTTAGGTCAAAATGGGGGAACAATTTTTCTGGCTCTTTGAGCTTGTTCCCGTTTTGATCGAACCATGGTGCTTTTGGACCCCGAATAGTGTCACTCAAGAATCTCTGAAGTTGGGCTAGGTCTGAAAATTGACATGGAATTTTCCACCCCTGGACAAGGAGTCTATAGTCATAATCAGCTTTGATTTCTATAGTTATTTTACCTTTTATTTCAGCTGGTGTACTTTGGCTCAATAGTTTTGCTGCTTGGACATCAAACCAGTCAGATGAAGAGTCGCTGAAGCCATCAGTATCTTGGACTTTCGTAACCGGTTTTGGTTTTGGAAGCTTTTTGAAGGATTCTATAGACGGGTTGAGACCGGAGTCTCCGAAAGTGTCGGAGAGACCTGGTTTTCCGACGTGTTCGTCGACAATAGTTTCGACCATGGCAACAGTTTGGGTAACTGTTGGCTTGGCGACTTTCTTGGTGACAATATTGTCCTCGATATCAATGATGTCGGCAACGTCGAATCTTTCGATGTCACCTTTTTCATCGCCTTCGTCATCTTCATCGTCATCATCATCGTCGTCCTCGTTCGTGACAGATTCTATAGTAACGGTTGGATCTTCGGCAAATCGTCTCATACGGTCAATGAGACCATCAAGGAGTGCGATTTGGCCTTCTGTAATGCCACGAACGGCACACCAGTAGTTGTAGTAGTGACAGTTGGGGCCGGTGGTGATACCGCCACTGACAACCAATAGGAGTTTTCGCCCTCTAGATTGTTCACGGAACATGGTCCATAGCATTATAAACTCTCTGGCGAACACGGGACGCTCACGGACGACTTCATCACACCCATCGTATTTATCGACGAAGAATTTGGCGGTGTGATACAAGTTCATCAATGCACGTTTCTTGGCGTCATCCTTTTCCAAGTTGATATACCGGATGACCTTGGAAATATCTCTAGTTAGGGAACCAGAGGCTTTGTCCATGAGTTGGCTTTCCGAAACCGGGCCAAAACCACGCATTTTGTTGAAAATTATTTTTTATTTTTATTCTTATTTCTCGTGTTAACTCGAAATGAGGTATTTTGAAATAAAAGAATAAAATTCTTTCTGATGGTATGTGGCCACGTGATTACTATATCGGCGTTCTCATTCGATAACGCTGATTGCTATGTTTTCAAGATACGACCACGTTATCTTTCTTTAATTGGTTGGTTTCAAACTTTATTCTTATTTATTGAAATTTCTAAATTATGAGATTTCAGTACTATTTTAATAATATCGATGAGGCTATAGTTATTAGATGTCGGTAACGAATGTGTTCCCGTTCGTGATTTATCATGAATCTATAGATTTACTTTTTCTCGGAATAAAGTCTGAATTTAACTTATTGGTATAAGTTAATTTATTTTCGAAATTTCAGTTTTCCGGTTTAATCGCTAAATTCGTGATTATTTTCGAAATTTCAGTTTTTCACGGATTTTATTTCCACCACGAGGAAAGTCTGGAAGTTTCCATTCTTAGATTCTTCGAGAAGGTTCTCGAGCTATGACCATGTGGTTTATGCGTGATTTCATTGGTCGACCAGTGGGCTCTTTTATGGAAAAGTTGGTGGTTGTGTATTTTAACCTACACATTTCTCTCTTTACAGGGTCAGCAGGTGAACCACAATCAGAATCATTTTTGTTTATTCAAAATCAGAGATTTGAAAAAAACGTAATTCCGACAATTATAGAGATTTAGGCTATTTTAGCCTAGACTATACTATAGAAGACGAACTATTGAAGATACAGAACTATAGATTTTGGTCAAAATATGCCCAAAGGTAACATTTTTATTTTTTAGACGGAATTTTGGCCAAATTTTCGATTTAATCGATTTTCAATTCATTTATCTCAGGAATGGTTCACCTGACCTTTAACCCTTTTTCATAGATTCACCCTATCGGTGGACCCCACCACCTGGTTGTCCTTGGGACCTTGTTCCCGTTGAAATCAAGCACTTCTGTTTCGGTGACAGTTATGGTCATCGTTTGGGTAGCCCTCGTCACTTTCGTCCGGACGTTCCTATAGATCAACTGCCGGAGGACGGTCCCATTCGGTGTCCTATCGTACCCCCCTATACCAATATGAGGGATCAACATCGTCGGTCTAGATTGGAGACTTACCGACCGTCTCAAGTTGCTCCCGACCCAATTCCGGGTTGGCCAGTCGAGCCCGAAGTTTATACTCAAAAACGTCGAGTAAATGTTACTCGACGGCGCTATCTTGTGTGCCATCCAAAGATGCGGACGAAAAACAAGGCAAAGTCCGGTACCACCGGTAATGGTTCTATAGGCGCTGGAAATGGTGGTCCATTTCGTGAGTATAATGGTTCACTTCAGGACAGATTCTCAATAGTTTCATTTTAGATGGTTAAACATAGGCTAGTTTTATTTTAGATGGTTGAAAAATAAAAATGGATTCTTTGGAAAAATAATTTTATTTCGAATCTTCTTAGTCTGATAAGTCACGTGTCCTTGTGTCCGTGGACACCCGGGTTGATACGCCCCGTCCTGCATTATTTTCTAATCAGGAATTGATTGATTTGAACAAAAAGGTTTAGTAACCATAAATGAACCTATAGTTAATTATTGTTTATGAGTCATATTTGATGACTCCTCATCGATAGTTTTAATGTGCTCAGGCATTATTTTTACTATGACTAATTTTAGTCAAATTCATTTTATTTTTGAAATCAATCTCGGAAATTTTTGGTTACTTCATACAGACCCAACAGGCTGTTTTGGATCCGACGAAGGTGACTGCAATGGTGGTGAATGCTCGTCTTGGTCAAGTTGCGGCTCAGTTAGCTACTATGGCGCCTTCATCATCGGTTGCTGTTCTGACAGAGGATCAGTTGTTGGATGATACACCATCACCATCTCCTCCTCCTGGTCTTGCCGAATGTGGTGGTCCGGGCAAAGATGCTATAGCTATGGTTCCAGGTTCTCCGGATTTAATTGGCGAAAGGGTTCAGAGCATTTTTGGTAAACGTCGAGCTTCTGATCATAGTGACCAAGATATGTCTAGTCCCAAGGTCGCAGTTACTGGACTATTCTCGCTTAAAAAAGACGACGCAACTGTTAAATCTGGGGAAACTTCTCTCAAAGTTCCTGATCCGTTGAAAAAAGACGACGCAACTGTTAAATTTGATGAAGTGTCAAATAAGACTTCTGAATTGCCAAAAATCGACGCAACTGTTAAATTGCCTATCACTATAGCGCCACCTGATGATGATCAGGGTTCAAATGCTTTGCTACCTGAGTTGGAGCCACTTGGACCATTGGTTATTGCTTTACCACCTGCACCTGTTGTTCCACCTGTGGTCGAACCAGTGGTACCAGTGGTACCGGAGATTCAACCAGCTCCAGTTCAGGAAGTTCCTATGGACGTTGAGCATAATGCTGAGAATAATGCTCCTGTTGTCAATTGGGGTGATGCTATTGAAGTCGATCAGCCCGTTCTATACCCTGTGGCCAACTTCCCGAATGATTTACCCGAATACCCTAGTCAACCTGAGTTTGAGTATCGGTATCGGGTTCTCAATAGTACTCCACGAAGTCGTCGAGTTGACTTTGAACGCGCTATAGTCCTTCCAACTTGTCGACGTGATCAGTATACAGGTCGAGGTTTTGATTTTTAAAAAAAATTAAAAAAAAAAATTAATTTAATTAGATGTCCATAGTGTATCTAAACCTCTTAAAGGCTTGATTTCTCAAGACGATTACGATCATCGTGAAGATTCAGAAATGAAACTGGCTCTTGGGTAAGATCTTTTTAAAACGGAAACAAAATCCAAAAATTATGAATAATACTTATTAACTTTATGGGGTTGAAATATACTTTCAATATCACGTAAACAAAATCCAAAAATTATTGTAGGAAATCTCCAGAAGTTATCCTATAGTATTTTGATGCGAACATTTCGTAAAGATATTCCGGAACTTTTTATTCCGGGATTTTTTAAAAAAAAAAAATTCTCAATTTTTAACTTTGTTTTAGTCCTATAGGATATTCGTTTTGGTTGGACGAACGACAACGCCGCCTACGTCAAGGATTGCCGGTTAAACGTAACCGTCGGAACAACAACAAGGTTCCGTCTTACTTTTACACGACTCGAGTTCGAAATCCAGTCGATGTTCGTGCCAATGAGTCACCTAATTTTCGTGACGATCAGGCTGAGTGGAGGGGAATCAAGGTCATTCGTGAACACGTGACCAGTGACGCTCACGAGAATTCGGAGCTTCGTAAGTGGTGGTTCACCAGATCGAGTTATGCCTCGAGTAAGTCCTATAGACACATACTATAGTTACTATAGTCCTTCACTCTCTATAGTATACACTAAAAAAAAATTTTTTAAAAAAAATTAACTTTTTCTTAAAATTTTAATTTTCATAGGACATGATGGTCCAACTGAGAGCTTGTTGAGGCTTCGAGCTCAAAATTGGTTGGATCCAATGGATGGGAACCCTGTATCTGGTCACTTGGTCACTATAGTCATGCGGTGTGGTAACACTCAGCTGGTTGAGAAGGCTCCAATCAACCCTGTGGTATATTTGTCACCTCCTACGCTTTGGCTATCGGGCACTTTAGGATTATTTCGAAATAATCTTTGGTCTTAAAAATGAAAGTTTTGAAATTTCTCGGGAACGGGTTAACCGTTTTAAAATGAAAGTTTTGAAATTTCTCGGAATTATGTTTAAGGGTACCCCCTTGTGTCTTATTTTTAAATTGGACTTTGTAGTTCGAATTATTTCGAAGTTTCTAAGATAATGGTAACATTTATGGCGAAGTCAATACTAACGCCAAATTGTTCTCAGCCGAGATCATCGCTGAGCCTTTGGCCGTCCTTCTTGGTATTGTCCGTGGACTGGATTCGTCCACATTCTGTCCTCAACGTGGCGATTTTCAAATATCATGTGCGGACGCTGACTGTCCTCGATGCAATAGTAAGCATATGTCAGTGTCCACCCTCAAGCCATTAACCATTGTGGCGTTGTTGGCGAAGGATTTGGTGGCTCGTCTTCCTCATGCTACTCTGGATGATGGTGTCACCCCTCATTCCTATAGGACTCAATTTCATGGGAACTTCCCGACTACGACACTTAATAGTCGCGATTTTCGCGATCGTCGAGGTAATTTCATTTTTGACTCATTTTTGGATTTTCTAAAATTAATTTCTTTAGCTTACGATCGCCACGGCAATCGCTTAGTCACACGATTGTATCTTGGTGACAACTATGGTCGTGATGACGCCACTGGTGATATTCTCAAAAGTCGCAAATTCATTGAGGTATGTTCCAAATACAAAAATATTGTATTTTAGCGAGAAAAAAAACTTTATAAGTTTTGATTTACCGAAGTTTCACTGGTCCTATATTATACTTAATATTATACTTTTAGGATGCCGTGTGGGCCGTTATTTCACGTGTTCCTGGGAACACTCATTTACGATTGGATGCATTGTTTGAGGAAACGGATGCATTTTACTCGTTGACTCAGGATCAGTTTTATTTCTCGGAATTCACTCTAGTCATAATTGTTATTCATTCGGGTCACTATTTTCACGGAATTCACTCTATAGTCTATTTTCACGGAATTCACTCTATATATGAATTGATTTTATAAAAAACTGTCAAGCCAAGTGTTTATGGCAACTATAGGGCTTTCTATTTGGTAAATTTACCTGGTCGACCTTTGACTTGTCCTGTGGCCAAGTTTCGACTGGACAAACGATCTGAGCTGACAATTAAATGGCACTTGCTTTCGTGTGACACTATTGTTATCTTAATAGGTTAGTTTTCTAAGAAAAAACGTTCCTAGAATCAAATTTCTGGGATTTCTATTATGACTATATTAGGTGCCTTTTTCCAATTGTGGCAAAACGATCGTCAACGCCAAATGGAGGAGTTCCTAAATGTTACTATAGATTCTGAAGAAGGACACCTCCGCCACTCGGTCACACCTACGCAGGTAATTTATAAATCCCCCTATATAATTCTTAAGGTTAAAAAAATACTGGAATTTCGTTTCTAAGTCTATAGTTTACTTTATTTTTAGCTTTATGCATTCCGCGAAACCCGACGGGTTATTGATCCTGACTTGGCTAATGAAGATTATATGCACGGATGGGTCAATACTGCTTTCTCACGTGGGTTGACACCAACTATCACTGCCCGATTACAGCAGACTGCCGATGCTTTAGATCGAATTCTTTAATTCGAAAAAAAACTTTTTCTTTTGTACTGTACTATAAGCTTGAACTTCCTTGTTCGTCTCTGACTGTAATGGGACTCAGATCAGCCATATGTGATAGACTATAGATTAGATTGGGCTGATCTGTTGGTTTGAATGACCTTGAATGACCTTGAATGACTTAATTTCAATAAATTTGAAAACTGACAAACTTGTTCTCTTTTATCTCTATAGTTGGTGGTGGCCACCTGGTGGTGTTCAGTAGTGATTTGAATCTGTATCAGAAATAGCAAAATCAATATTTAGTATTAGTTTCGTACGAAGCTAGTACTTTTGTATCAAAAATAGTGAAATTAGATTTTTCACGTAACTTTTCTCATTTGTCGCCCCTAGGGGTCGCTTATTGCTTGGGAGTCAGAGTCTGCCTCCTCTCGCTTTAAAATTCCTTTTCCGAGTGAGACAGGGCGCCTTCGAGTTCACCTATATTAAACGGCGTAAATCGGTCAGCGCGGACTGATTTTCGAGAAAAGAATAATTTTTGACCCCATGTTACCTAAGAATGACCGCCCATTTTCGAATGTTACCGTTTTTATTTGGCATACTATAGTTTCAATATTTTGGTTTTTAAACAAAAACCTTATTTTGTTCATAACTTTCTAAGTTTTTGCTCAAATTCGATAATTTTTATATCATTCGAAATCATTTTCAATTTGTGGTTCGATGACGTCATTATTGATGTCTATCTCTATAGTATTGATGCATTTGCCTGTGTATTTTGGTGTATAAAGGTTCTTGATTACATATGCTAGGCTTGAGTGCATATCAGGCTCGTTTTTGATGTCGAGCGGACATAATTGTCCGCGTGCTTGATCTAGAGCTTGGATCATTTGGTCCCATTCAAAATAGGTACATTCTATAGAGTGGTCGTAGCCATCAAACACTGCGAAAGCTTTTTCTTTTGGGAAAACTTTATCAATGATTGCAAAGGCTATAACTTTTGGCTGTGGATCTTTGATATTTTGGTGGGATTCTCTTACCACTTTCAATGTTCGATCCTTAAAATGTATTTCGAGAACTCGATATATATATCGTGGTTCATTCTTATTGAAGCCCTCTTTGAGTGTGACGCAATCGTCCACTTTGAGGGTAACTATAGCTGGGTTGTTAACTAAGGGTGAATTAAGCTCTTTGTTTTTATAGGGTACGTAGCTGAGTTCTTTCTTTTGATATTTTTCAGCCATTTTTCTGTCTTCATATGATCTTCTGGCTTGTCTTTTTGATTTTATGTCACTTATCAGTTTAGTGACATCTATATTGAGTTGTTTTCCATCTCTCCATCCTCTTCCGGTGAACAATTCGGCCGGTGTCCAGCCGAGTCTTCCTATAGTGTTGTTTGTCTTGGCTGACGCTAGGTGGCAGCACGTGTTTAAACTATAGGGGCTTGATTCAACTAATTGTACCAGATATTGAGAGAATATCTTTATTCGAGAGTCAAGTTCTGGTACAATATTTTTACTGTGAGTTGTACTTGTATAAAGACTTATTTCTATATTTAGAGTTTTAAGTGCAATTTTTAATGCACCACTATTGTGCCAACTGGCTCGGTCACACCGTACCGTCATTTTCACCGGGTCTCGGTTATGTGGGCATAACATGATTTTGATATGACATAGCATCTGAATGAATAACTCTGACGTCATTGAGCCTTCATAAACTATAGTGACTATGAATCCAGAAATGGCTTCCATAGCAATAAAAAATTTTAAGGATTTTCCGGAGAATGTCCTTGTCACTTCGTCAACCAGGACCGTTTCATATAGCCTGGACGGTACTGGGACAGATTTCTGATTTAATTTTCGATATTGTCCTGCTCCACGGTGCAGGACACATCTAGCACATTGGTCTGTGAACATTTTTGTTCTTTCTTTTACGTTTTCAAATTGAAAATGTCTTTGAACTAACTTAAAAAGTTGGTTACCAGAAGCGTGACCCATTGTGTTATGGGTGGCGCTAATTGCAATTTGTGCGGCATTATTCGGTAATGGCACCACCCTATAGGTTATGCCATCTATTATTTTATCTATAGTTATGACGTCATTTTCGATTCGTGCTTGACGGACCTCCAAAAGTGTTTGGAGTTTTTGTTGGGATTTTGGAAAACTGACTCGTCCGTTGATCAGTTCTCGTCTTAGGATTCTCAGATTCGGGTCCAAATTCTGATATTCTTTAATTTTTCTAGAATCCTCTAGAAATGATCTCAGACTATAGTGTGTTTTAAATGGGACTATGGATTCGATGTTCCATTTCTCTTGATCAGGCGGGTTTTCAAATTGATACTTATATGGTGGTGTTACCTCATATATCCATGGATCGATGGGTAACCCCCATTGCTCAAATGGTGATACGTCAATTTTTTCTGTACCATATTTGACATTATCGGCTATAGCATTTATTACTTTTGCACCTATATCGGCATCAATATCTGCTGCCTCACATATAGTGCACTTTGGTGAGCCTTCGCATGTTCCCGGATTTATGAATAATCCGAGCCGGGACATGTCGTCCGAAAATTTTATGTTAATATTTGTGTTACGTGCGTGCACTACGTGCACGTCTACCGTACTCACAATCGTGTGTAGTGCGTTATTTATGGTTTGGTCGTCAGAATTAAGTTCTGCTCGTCTATAGCGTTCAAATATTTTTACAACAGCTTTGCTGTCGGTCACTATAGTTATAGGATTTTTACTTTGCTTTAGTATTTCCATTAAGGCACATACCATAGCTTTCATTCCTAAAATTTCCATGTGACAACTTGAAAGGGGTGTTTTTCGTTCTTTATCACGACGTGTCCGACTGAAAAATACTATAAGGCGTGGACCCTTTGGTCCAATTTGGTATAAAAATCCTCCAGTGGCCGTTTTGGATGTGTCTACTACCATGACTGTTGGTAGTTCTGGGTCAAAAGGGTGTAGTTCTGTTAATTCGTCTAGCGCCCTCATGACTTTATGAAATTCTATAGTTAGCGCCTCTGTCCAGACAAGTTTTTCTTTTAAATCACCTTTACATGCGTCATTAAGTACCATCAACATGTCTGTTGATTGGTGCTTAAATCGTGCTAAAAATCGTATTGACATAATCCACTGGTAAAGAGGTTTCTTTGTGGTCATATTTTCAATTTTTGCATCTTTTAATCTTAACACATAGTGTGGACTTGGTCTTAAGACTCCTTTCGATATTCGGAATCCTAAGTAATTGAATTCTCGGGCCAAAAAGAAACATTTTGACCCTTTTAAACGGATTCCGTTCCTATAGCATAGTGTCAAAAATTGTTCTAATTTCGCCAGATATGTTTTTTCGCACTTTTTGGTGGCGAAAATCATATCGTCCATATATTTACGTATATGTGAGGCTATAGGAAAAAATACTCGTGTCAAAACATCTTGACATATTTGGGCGGCTGGTGCCCACCCCTGTACCACTCTTGTGAAGCAGTACATTCCCAAAATTGGAATGTCCACGCAAAAATACGGCCATAGGGATTTGTGGATTGGAATGATAAAAAATGCATTTCTAACGTCCACTTTGGCATTATAGCCGTCTATAGAGGTGTTCATAGCGAAGTTTAATCCTTCATTAAGGTTATCTGTGTTGGTTCCACAGAATTTTGTTTGACCGTTCGCCGGTCTACTGTCAATAACTATCCTTAGTGCACTAAGGACTTCTAGTACGTTACCGTCGTCATCCTTTTTCTTGACCGGTAACGCCATCAAGCGGTTGATTGGTGTAATTCCGTGTTCGTGACACGGTACAATTACGCCATTCGCCGCCAATTCGGCAAATTTCTTTACCATAGCTATCAGTGTTAAGCCCTCCACTTTACTGTGTCCTGGGCGTTGTGGAGATACTTTTGATTCTTTCATGGTTCCCCGGACTTCATAATCTGGTCCAAGGCACCCTATATCGTTCGCGAAAACCCCTTTATATTTGTCTAGTAAGATTTCTATAGAATTAGCTAATATGGGGTTTTCTTTTGCCATTTCTTTATCTATAGTACAATCTTTATGGGTAAATGTTTCCCTTTGTCTTTGGCGTAGGCGTTCCATATACGCTAGGAGCGCTGTGCGCGCATCTATATTTGGGTTATCCATGACCGGTGGTCGATCGGATTCCCCTTTTTCTATCGCCTCTTTTAATTTCTGGTCAATACATTTTTCGCAACCTTTACATTCGAGTTTTTCGTATATACACGGGTCTCCGCATGTAGGTGCGCACGATAGTTTGTCGTTATTAACGAAATGTTTAGTCGTGATACCCTCTGTATCTTCTCGACTTTTTAGCTTCAAATTATTTTGATTGTGTTCTAAAGTGGGCGGTCCTCCGCCCTGACTGGGTGAAATCATACATATGAGCCCCTCAAACATTTTTATGAGTGGTTCAGTGATTTCTGGACGGTCATTTCTATAGTTATATTCGGCGAAAGCAATATCTTGACTTGCTAGTGCCCTAACGGTGGGCATTTTGACTATTTTCCCTTTCAGATAACCAAAAGAAAATTTTACTGTGCCTCTGCTATAGTCTAATATGAGTCCATATTTTCGAATATCGGGTCCTCCGAGTAACATTGTATTGGTACCTTTGTTACCTTTACAAACTATAACATTTTTTGCGACAATAGTTCCGACCCCTTCAATATGGACTTTTACATCCACTAGGTTGTCTCCGAGTGGTAGTTTTGAACCACCAGCTCCCCAGTATGTTTGTACTCTTTTTGCTGCTATAGTGTGATTGTCATCTGTCAATGCTTTTTCATTTATCATGCTTGACGCTGCTCCTGTGTCAATTAACAGCCAACCTGGACTGTCATTTTGTTTTGAAAATTGACATTTCAGGATCGGTTTAGGTACTCGATTCGGTTCTAATCGATAAACCGGTGCTAACCATAGATTTTCAGTATTTTCTTTATTTTCAATATTTTCAGTGATTTTAGTGATTTCAGTTATTTCAGGCTTTTCAGTGACTATAGTTGATTCATGGCCTAGTCATTCGATAGATCCGATTGATTGGGTTATTAAATCCATGCCAAAATTATTTCGGTTTAGTTCATTTACCATCGGTGTATCTTCATATTCGATACCTTCAGTTTCAAGTTCCCTATAGTCTTCAACACCAATTTCATTCACATGGGCACCATAGTATGCCCTTATGAATTTAAAACCAGGTCGGGCCCGACCTTTGTCATCAAACGGACACATTGAGTCCGGTGTTCCCCCATAGGGACCGTTGTGGTAACGGTTTTCACCGGCCCAACGGCTACAATTTCGACATAATAATTTTCTTAGACCGTCTCGACGGTCTTCTCTGTTTAGTGGTCTATAGTTTTGAGCTGGCTTTGGGTAACTGGGCTTATTTTGTCGGACTATAGGATTTTGACGACCTTGAAAATTTTGACTCGCTCTTTTAAAGTTGGGGTCAAATCGATTCTGGCCTGGTGGTCTGAATGTATTTCTTTTATTATTTCCACGTTTGAAATTTTGGCGGCGCTGTCTGACCCATGCGATGAGGTCGCTGTCGTTCATATCATCTATAGTTTCATCAGCGTCTATACTGTAGACCTGATCATTATCAATTTGGTTAATTTTTGCATGTCGGCGAGATTTATATTTTTCGTCAATGAGTTTATATAACTCTTGGCGATTTTCATGCCATGATCTATAGGTTGGTTTTCCTGGGATTAAATTGTGAAATGCTTTCTCAATTTCATCCCAGTCGCGCTCATCCATTTCAGTATACATATGAAACTGGATGAAACTATTGATCATAGGTCCATACCCCTCCGGGTGCTTTTGGACACTTCGATCCTCTTCAAAATCTTTGCATATGAAAAATTCGGACTCATCGGTAACATACATTTTTTTTAGTATGTTTCGGATAATTCCGATTTTAAATTCACATGGATTTTTATCTTTGAAAGCCTTTTTTAATTTTCGAAAAAAATCTGTCATGGTATCTTGCGTTTCGCATCGGCCATATCTGCGTTTTACCGCGTTCATGACTGCACTATAGTTAGGGTAAAACCCTGCCGTGTAATTTGGGGACAGATCACATGTTAAAAAGACCTGTCCTTGCTTATAAGCCTTACGCATGATTTTTACGTTTTCTTTATAGTCATCGAAATATAACCATGCTATCTGTCCGGGAACAGAATTGTTTCCACCTGTTGTTGGAAACTGTTTCCGGGCTTCATCTTTATAATAATCACCTGTAATGAAGTTAACTATAGCATCAATGATCTTTCTATGCACTTCTGGTGTGGCCGCTATTGCGACCTGACCCAGATTTGCATCAGCGTCCACTTTGATCACCTGAAGAGTGGTCAATTTTTGGATCGCTTTCCAGGCCGTGTCCGATGGTTTTCCATCGTCATGCCCTGCTTCACTATAGCTTATATCATCTCGTACAATTTTACACTCTTTTATTAAATATGCCAATTGCGACATATCGCGCGCGACCCCATATGCTGGGCGCGCCGATGAACAGTTTAAATCTTCATCCTCCCATAGGAATCTAAATGTTTTTGACTTTTCAGTAACATCGTCACAGATGTCTGATAGGAATGTTCCTTTGAACGATTCCCATAAGGCATCTGAGATCGTTGCTTCTTCTGGTAGTTTAATGCTCTGCCCTGCTACCATGCGACGCTGATATAAAGACATTTCTTGTGGATTTTTAGTATTTATCCAGTTTTGACTATAGTGATTTATTTGCTGGTCTGAATCAGACCCAAAGTCTCGGGAAGACTCAAAATCTATAGCGCCATCTGGCGGATAGTTTTCATATTGACCATCCATTGCCATGACCTTTGAGCCCGGTCAGTTCAGGAGCCGGGTTCTACAAGAATTCGCACAAGAAGTCACCACGCGTTTAAGTGACCTGAGGTCAAAGGAAACACAGGTTTTCTTGTATAAGTAGACCTAATTTATTTCATTTAATAGCTATAGGATTAGACAGTAAAGGATTCTTACCGGGATCAAAAGTCCGCGGGACACAATACGGAAAGGAAGAGTTCAGGATTTGTGAACTTTCCTGGTTGGATTATTTTCTCTATTTGAAGCTGTTGTTGTTGTGGCTGCTGCTGCTGCTGCTTGCTGATGAAAATGTCTTTGGACAGTTTTCAGAAAAGTGTCTTTACTCGACACTCGACTCTCTCAAGTGAGCCGGTCCTATAGGTTAGAGTGGCTCGACTGCATTTGCTCTTAATTACTAATTATCGCTCGGACCAATCCATTTGACCACCCTGGACCCAGGTTGGTGAAATGGGTAGGTTCGACGTGCG
>SCLD01088006.1:0-14048 GCA_004367895.1 Oikopleura longicauda | reverse complement strand
GTCGCGCGCGATCGCCGAAACGCGCGCCGCGAAACCCGTCTTATATGGATTCGACTGTGTCATTTCGAGCCAAATCACCGGACAGACGCAAAAAATCATCAAAACCGCCGCGACCTTTTCTGGCCGGGACCGACGAGCATAATATGGTGAATTATGCGCGTGATTATGTTAAAGGTAAATTTGCCTTCAAATCTGCTTAAAAGTGGAAAACCATAATTATTAATCTAATGATCAAAAATTAAAGCCGAAGAAGCCGAGGATCACGCGTTAAAAACGGCCATTTCCGCCGATCTCACCACGTACGAGCAGATTCGCGAGCGGATCACGCGACTGTTGGAAACGCCGCGCGCCCGTGAGATTAATCGCGATGTGAGCGTTTAATTAATTTTATATTTTTGATAAATTAATAAAATTAAGGGCGAGTTAACGTCAGCCCTGGCGCGGATTGAGGGCAAAATCAAGGCCAGCGCAAAAGTGAGTTTTTTAATCAGCCAAAATTTCAATTTTAATCGGATTTAAAGGCATTCTAAATCGAACCAAATGTGGCATATGGCATTATCAAAAATTTAAACTTCCTCCAAATAATCATCAAAAAACATCAACTTGTCTTCCCATTTTTATTTTTGTAATAAACTTTTCTTTTTCAAATAAATTGACACTTTAAAAGTTCTTCAACATGCGCAATTGCAGTGTCGCCATTTCAAGTGATTTACTGATGTGTCCATTCTCGCGTCGCAACGTCTCCACGGTCGTCTCCAGTAGCTCTTGGCGTGATGCCATTGACTTGATCTTCTCGCGTTGTTTGACGGCGACATCGGCAATGCTCTTGAAGCTGCTCTTTTGACGAGCTAGTTCACACTTTGCTTCGTCCATTTTATCGCCAAGCAGGGCCACATCGGCTGTTAATTCGTTGTTCGTCAATTTCAACTGATTAAGCTCGTCAATGTAATCGCTATTCTTTCGCGCCATTGCAATCATCTTCATGGCATTGCGCTCGGCCGCCTCTCTGATCTCGGCATTGTCGCGCTCGAGAGATTTAATCTGCGCGCGAAGTTTGTCCAACTCCTCGCGACTGTTACTGCCAGCATCGGGTTTGACCTCTTCAACACTGTAGAGCCGTTTCCGCGAGCGTGAAATAAGTGCACGTCTCTTGCACGGCTTCATATTTTGTTTTTTTGTTCGTTTTCGTCAGGTAATCAAGAAATCACGCCAAATCTGAGATTGATGCCATGCTCTAATGCACACATAATGATAAACCAATTGAGGTTCAAATCAAACATTTTGTTTTGGCATGCACTGCATTTTTCAGGTCCGTGAGAAGCATCATGTGCATTTAATGCACTATAAATCTTCTTCTATGAAGAATAACTCACCAACGGTTGGTTGATTGGTCATTTAAATGATATAATAAATTGATGTGAACATGTTCACCTGTTCCTTCCAATTGGGTCATTTTGAACAACTTGAGCTATTTACGTGTGTAACTCAATGAGATTGTCTATATTGGCCTTTGTTACGGCCAGTACGGCCTTCGAAGTAATAGAGCCGCGTTGGAATGATACATGCAACAGTCCGGGCCAGGGTGAAAACTGCAAGGTCGAGTGCATAGCCGATTTCCAAGTTTGTATTCTTCAATGTACCAACGATCCTGACCCAGTTGGTTGCAACAAACTTTGCAATCGACACCAGACGACCTGTGTTGATTAGGGATTGCACAGTTTTTGAGGATTTTTGATAAACATTTTTAATTTCATATGTCAATCCTGTCCACAGACAGATGCCCATGCCACGATAAATGCTCGTGGGGTTGCCCATGTGGTTTTTATCAATGCACTCATTGCGATTTGATCAGTGACGAGCCGCATGCCAAACGCTGCTCTGATGATTGCATTGCCAAAGCGGATGTTTACGTTGAAGACTGCATCGCTTACCAATGGGAGGACAATTGTTACACAACGGCTAACCGAATTTCAATCGACTGCATGAAGGATTGCCCATGCCACGAAAACTGTAGACGCTGTTCAGACAACTGTTCCGAGTACTGCCCTGACGAGCCCACTAATCTGGACAAGTGTCTGGAGGTGTGGGGTGATGAGGAACAGGCCTGCACGGCCGAATGCGATAAACCACGCAAGGACTGTTACAGTAAGTGTCAGACGGGCGCGTGCAAGGATCAGTGCGATATTATGTGGTACCCGAAGGAGGCGTGCTGTCATCGACAATGCCCATGCCACTCGGGATGTGAAAACGGTTGCCCATGCGCCGGTGATGATTGTGGCTATCCAGAGTTCAACTGGGAAAATGTGAACGGTGGCGACTTTTGCCAAAATCCGGGTCCCGGACCAGGCTTTGACAAATGCATCGAAGATCATCTTGGCGACGTCCGACGATGCGTTCAACCGTGCATTGATCAATCGTACGTTTGCGCGAAAGCATGCCATGGCGATCGTTACTGCATCGGCAAGTGCCAAGAAGCTGAAGAAAACTGCAAGGCCAAGTGTCCCTGCTACGCGAATTGTCCAAACGGTTGCCCATGCCCTGGTTATTGTGGGGACAGGCCTTGTAACACCATCTGGCCCGATAAGATCGAGTGCTGTGAAGATAAGTGCAATGACAAGAGGGACGCTTGCTATCGAAATTGTCAAAATAATGGCGGGCAACGTCCCGAGCTTTGCGAAGATGATTGTAATGACGAGCATTCTCTATGCTACAAAAACTGTCCATGTCATTCATATTGCGTGAATGGCTGCCCGTGTGATGGTCCCAACAATAGTGCAACGCCCGAGGAGACTTGCTGCGACAATGTCGACATTGATGAGCCAGACGATAAGGAGTGTACGATCTTGTGGGAGGAAGAGATTCGCCAATGTCGTGATCACTGTTCCCGCGTCACTCAACAATGCATTTACCAATGTCCGGAGTATGATGTGAATTGCCGAAACCGATGCTACGACAATAACGCACGATGCATCAATCAATGTCCATGTTACGAAGATTGTCCTCAAGGCTGCCCATGCGTTTCATTGGACGAAAACTTCCCCGACTTCTGCACCACTGTCTTCCCACCGCCAGGATCGTGTCGCGACCAGTGGCAAGACGAAATTCTCCAGTGCTATGACCATTGCTACGAGAAAAACTACAAATGTATAAATGATTGCAACGGCGACCCGGTGTGCCATGATCGATGTCATAGAGAAGCTGTTAAATGTCCGGAAGACTGTCCATGCCACGAGAACTGTCCCAATGGCTGCCCGTGTGGCTGGGAAGAGGTGGACTGCTCCGAGTTCCGACCATATGGTGAAGTTGAAGTCGAGCCGCGTTTCGACTGGTGTTCCGATGTCATCCCACCAGGAGAGCCCCAGCCCGATCCTCACTGCGAAATTCTGTGGGGTGATGAGCTGCAGGATTGTCTCGGCTATTGTAGTATGTTGGAAGATTCATGTGCCGAGCGATGCGAAGGTGAAAAATGGTGCATTGACAAGTGTCATCGACAACGTATATGTTGTGAACGCGATTGTCCGTGCCACCCCAACTGTATCGACGGATGCCCCTGTCCGGAGTGGGTTGAGCATGATTTCTGTCCAGACATGATTGTCGACGATGAATGCATGGATGACTGGTGGCAAGAAGCAAAACGATGCGAGTATGACTGCCAGAATGACGCCTATCAATGCCTCGACCAATGCTACGGCAACAATTACTGCTATCATGATTGCCACGACAAGGAGCTTGTATGCCTGGCAAATTGTCCTTGTCATGAAAATTGTCGAAACGGTTGTGATGTCGGTTGGTGTCCAACATGGGACAAGTACTGTAAGGCAACTACAACGATGGAATCCACAACTACCACGGTAAGAACAACAACAACGCGAAAAACTACAACCACGAAAAATGATGTTGGACCTGGACCTACCGCACCACCAATTGACGACATTGAGGGTGACACGATTTTGATCTTAGCCGAGGACAAGGCTATGCTGCACAATTGGCCGCGTGGTGGTGGTGCCAAGTTCAATACACTTCAAAATTCCTACAACGATTTCAATAGTAAGTGGGAGATGAACGGCTACTGGGTGAAGGATGCATGCTCGGTTCAATTCCAGGGCGAGTCGTATTTGATTGGTGGTGCGTATAACTGTGACGGTGGCACTGCCAACTGTGAGCATGTCAATATTCAAAAAGCCGTTATGAAGCTGTCGACGACGAAATGTGGCTTGGAAATTGTATGGGATGGCAATGCGCAAGCGTTGCCCTTTGATATGAAAGAACACTCATGTGCCGTGTACAACAAACGCATCAATAACAATGACTTCAAGCCCCATGTCATGATGTGCTCGCCGGATGATACAGCCAACGACCCGCATAATGACAAAGAGTACATTGACAAATACTGTTGGAGGTAAGATTTTCCATAACACATAGCGTGGATAACATCCCCCAAAAGCACACGCTACATGAGCCGCGGTGATATGTACTGGTCCCGTGAGCCGAATCTCAATGAGCGACATATCAAAGGTGCTATGGTTCAACACAAGGGACGATTGGTCATTTTGGGTGGTACCGGGACGGACAGGAATCATGATAGGTAAAATGCTTATGCTAGAAATGCTTATGCTTAAAATTCTAAAAATGCTTATGCCTTATCGGAACAAATAAAACTAGCAAACATTTCACAGCCCCTCGGACACAAACAAGTTGGAGTGGCTTGACCAGCCGGCTGGAAAATGGCGCTTCGGTCAGCAGTATCCATTGAAAACAGAGGGCCACTCGATGGTTAGTGCAGAGGACTATCTGTATGTATTTGGTGAGTGTTTCATGTTTTAATTATGTTTTTTGCGTTCGTGGTTGAACGAAATGACAGCTCATATCGTATTTTGTCGATAAGTAATTATCGTCGCTGCCAAACGAAGGCGTCCTATTGAAGATTCATATTTTTCAAGTTCATCCATAACTTCTTTACATACCGGTGCCATTTCGGAATCGAGTATCTCTTCGATTTTTTGGTTCGCTGTTGTTTTGGCGTGTTACGGTGACCCTTTTCACTCAAATTGTAAAGTGTCGTGCTTTACCTAGGTTTTCCAAAAGCCTGTTGACATAAATTATATTGACATTTTAACAACAGTGCCAATTTCAAAACCTAAACCCAAACTCAGGATCGGGAATAATGACCCGGTCGTGGTGACCCCGCTCAGGTTGAATTGAATTATAGCCACACGAGCAAATTGAGCATGCGATAGCTAGGAGAAATTAACAACTGTCTTCTATTGTCAATCACGTTTTAAAAGTGTCTATTTTTTCTAAGTAAGACATATTAAAATCAAACAAGTTCTCCCACTCCTATACAAATGCAGCATGTGATGATAAGACACAAGGTGCTTATAATCAGTGTCTTGTTCTCTTCCAAGTTCAGCATGTTTTGGTAGTTACTCTCTTCAACGGCTTTCTTCAGTATTATTCGTTGAAAGCTCCAAATTCTGAGCTTTTTGTCTTCAGCCTGCATTTCCTTTCACACCCGGACTTTCATACACTTATTTGTTTAGGCGGTCTGAATTATGATGAGGATTACGACGAGTGGAAGGATTCGGCATTGTTTAACACCAATCGAGTGTACAAGAATCGCGATCCAACACAAAATTATCAGTGGGAGTCGCATGCCACTTTGAAACGAGCCCGAGCCAAACATAATACAGTCTGGATGGGCGGCCAACTTTACCACGTTGCCGGCTATGCAAAGGTAATTAATTATGTTCTTATTTAACCTCTGGAAAACAACGCTCGCCTAACCCTAACACACAGGACTACTCGACCAGTCCGTCGACACAAACGGGACGTCGTGTGGAAAAGTGGGAGGACAAGAATGGCTCAAGAAAGTTGGAGTCAGAAGACAAACTGTTCAACTATGTCTCTCCACAGTCGTTCATTGTGTCCGAAAAGTGGTACAAAAATATTTGCGGCATTAATTATGGCAAATAGAAACTGTTTTTACCAACCATTGATAATAAATCTTTCTCAAGCCCTGTAAGCATGATCATGCATTTTATCGCTTCACTTTGAATAAGTCGAATGTACCTTGACGACATTTTCAGCGGCTTTCACATAATCGACCGATTGTAACGTTTTCAAAGTTATTTTTGGCTGCACAACTCATTTGGGATTTAGGACTTGTTATTTCAATTCAGTGTTCGCTACATTTGCATTTCCAGAACGACTAATTAATCACTTATCAGATGGTTATTTTCGTTCTATTCCCATGGTCTTCACGTCGAATGTCCTTGTCCTCTGACGAGCATACGTAATGTTGGTGTAAAGTGTCAAGGCTGTTCAAGGTCGTGATTGCCATAACTTTTGTCATCAAACAACGGGTTAACAGTCGACTTCATTATAGACTTATCTTCAAGACAGACTGTAAAAGTTAGTGTTGAACTAAATAGACAAATGAACTAAAATGCAAGATGAATGCTCTACTACAGAATCCACGTGATGCTGACTGTTCTTGAGTAATTGAGTTTAAATGCCACACCCTTTTAACACATACTCACCTAACGCGTTTACAGATAAAAAATAAAACAAAACTGAAAATGAACGAGCAAACAGAGCAAGGTATTTAATGTTTAGTACTTAAACTAGAGACTAGAATTCGACTTTCAGCCGATAGCAGCGGAACTGCCGGAGCCACCGGATTCTTTGCCCTGTTTGGCTTTGCTGCTGGACTTTTGGCGATTGGCATCGTGTTGATTGCCGTGAAAAAAATTCGCAATAGACGACAGTCTGCTCTTCCCCAATAAACTGATCTCGTTCACTTCTCGATTGTTTAAACTATAACGGGACATTAAGCTATGCAAATACACTGTGTTGGTTTCTTATCAGTGTGGATGGCGCTGTTCCGTTCACTGCCTCCGCCAGCATCACCACCACCACCGCATGCAGTAGTCCTCCGTGTTGAGGAATTGGGGATACCGGTTGATATAAAAAGGATGACGAATCCCTTCAATTCATCAACATCAGAATATATCAAACAGTTTTACTAAACAGCCAAACTCAATCACAACAAAATGATTAAAAACATTTTACTCGGTGCCCTCACTGTGAATGTCGATGCTGTGGTAAGTTCAACTGATGAAAGTGAAAAACGAGAAACTAATTTGAACTGACTAGATGCACCCGAAAGATTCACTGAATCAGCTGGAGAAGAACATAAACCATTGGTTGGATAAAAATTTGGACGAGGATTCGAAAGTGTACAGGTAAACAATTAGTCTTTTTATAGGACATGTTCTCAACATTCCCAATGTTTAGCAAGGGAAAGGAACGCATGCAAAAAATGACCGGCAACATGCGTCGGGCGTTTGACCGGCCCCAATGCGGCTTTTTCGATCCAGACAATGTGCCCAATGGTGGCCCCGATCCATACCCAGAGCTGCGTCCTAACGGAAAGCCGCGACGATCGCGACGTGCGGCAGGACCGCGTGATGCGATGCTCAAGTATAGTAAGAAAAACGCGCTCCTTGGTCTCCAACAAATTCTGCTCGGCTACCGAGCATGGAGTGAGCGATACATCAACGAGTGTTATGGACAACGCAAGTTCAAATACATTGCCAGTCGGGGCCAGAAACTCATCAGGCATGGGGTGGTTTAATTCATTGAACGTTCGTATAGACTCGTTTCCAGTTTCATTTTCATTACCCTAAAACTAAAGATTCTTCGGAACAGCGTACACACAGCAAAAACTATAAGCATCGCTTGAAAAAACTGTAATTCTGTTTGATTTATATATATATTGATTTGTACATAATGATCATTGGATAAGCTGATATAGCGCGTATCCAAAGACGCCACTAATTGTGCTAAACTAACGTCGAAATAAAGGTTGAAAACTTAATTGCTGTTTGTACTCAACATGAGGTCAGTGACAGTGATCTCATCAATCCAGTATAACGGGAGTAACCATGGTTATTGATAGTTTTATAATAAAGCTCTCAAACGCATTGTGTCGAAAAAATGTACACTCCAAGGTAGTGTGTGTGTGTGTGTGTGCGACCACGCAACCCATTCATTCTCCACGGGGTGAAACAGACAAACTGCCTAAAGGTCTTTTTACACACGAAAAATAGTCACAACCCTTTTTGGCCCACTGAGCATTGCGAATAGAGACAAAAGACGGCTCAGTGACCGATAAACCGAGAGTAATATAAAGTGGTGAAGGTTCATTTCTAATAAAGAGAGAAAATGGGGAAGAAGTCAACCAAAGTGTACGGCATAATCACGATCCAACAGTTTCTTGTCATTGCCCTTGCACTTGGATATTCGGCATATTTACTAGCGCAGATCCCGACCACAGACAATACGCTGTCGATTATATGTGTTGCATTTACTAGGTGAGTGAGGTACGACAAACTGAACTTGAATGAACCACTGTCCTTTATTTGCTAATGCGTGATTTGAATGCAAGAAACGAAATTTAAGCTTCTTATCGAACTAATGCTATATATGCCCTAAGCAAGATCATAATACTCAATGTTTCAGTTTTGCCATGTTGACCACATTGACCGGTGGCCTTGGCAATTGTACCAAGTCGCGATGGCTGCTAAAGTGTTCTGGCATAATGGGCATTGTCTGCGTTATCACATTTATCATCATTGCCGTGTTTTCTGGCCTATGGTATGGGAACGGTTGTGGCTTTTATCACGTCTGTTACAGTAAATTTGCGTCAAGCCCATTAAGACACGCTCGTCTTGTTTTATTTTGGAAATGAATAAAATATAAAAGCCAAACATAAAGCGGTATCCAGGTCACGCCACAAGTAGCATTTGGCGATCGTAACATAACCGAGCTGTGTGTCGATTATGATTTGCGAAATGGCACCGACGCTGTGGGCAACTTTAATGCGACCGAATCCGCTGCTCAAGTCGATCTGGGTGATGCTGACATGCTGGGCAATGTCACTACGACTCAACAGGAAGCGGGGTTAAAATCAAACACACCTGAACTTTGATTTTCTGTCGTCGTGATTGAACACTAGAATTGCTTTTTAGAAGTTGGTTTTTATTTTCAACCCCACACAGCCATCGCCATCCAACGACACGAATTCAACAATTTCAACAACAGCATCAACTGAAACCGTCCCAACACCATCGTTGAATGTAACCATGAGCACAACGATCGAACCCGATGCTCCAGATGAACCCCTATCGTTTGCCGAGCGACGCCTACTTTACCTGTATTGTGGCGTTTCTGGTTGGATGCGGGACTTGGTGTTCGGCAATAATGACGAGTCAATGGGCTCCCAGGTCTACATGCTTGGCGTGTTGATTGTCTCATGTGTGCTCACATTGCTTTATCTCATCTCAACATGTCTGTCCTTTCATATGGCTCGTCGCGTTCAGAATGCGCAGTTTAACTCATGGAATTGAACAGATTCACTTATCATTATGCTTCTTTTGACTTGATACCTCGTTTTGTTTCTTTCTACGCACACATACACCTTGCCAACTCAACTTTGCATGTATTTAGTGTCGGCTCCCCTTCCACCCCATTTCATCCACCATTTGACAACTATACTCGTTTTGCCATTCCGAAAACAATGTAATAAAATTGAAACATGAAAACGCGTCATGAGTACTCTAATGATGCTGGTAATCCCTGACATGGACATTAATAAGCTTTTTAGAGGCTTCAGGGGTTTTTATGATGTATAACCGTCGGTACAACAGATCGAAGTCATTATCCGTGTCTAAAAAAGAACAAAGTCTGAAGACAATAAGTAAACCATTACTGGTTTATGAAAATAATAACAAGTTAATCAAACCAGCAATCACACAGCAGGGTGATATCACTGTGGATCATTACGAGTACTTAATTCGTCTGGTAATCTCTGACATGTAGCATGGGTAATCTTTTTAGAAGCTTCTAATAATGTAGCCTACTGTCTGACCCACGACGTCATTCGTTCAATTTGACCCAGAATCACGTTGAACTTCATCGACGTATTTTTCCAAGCTCTGACCAAAATTACAAAAACACCGCCGAGCCGACCGCCAAAGCGGACTCTATACGGTAAAGCTAGCTTTGAACGGGAATCGCAAAAAATAGAAACGTGAAAGTACTTTTGTTCCTTAATCGACGACAGGCTCGAACGGCGTCCAGATCACTTGGTTTATTATTTCACCAAATATTGTTTTATTCGACCAATTCTGCCCATTCAGTGCACCCGGTGTGTGGCGGTGGTGTCATCGACCCGTTCAAACGGATAAACCCGGGGCCCGTACCACACGAGACCACTTAGACGGTTGTCCATGATTTGGTTTTGATTGAACAGTTATTTTCGCACTTTTATGTTCATTTTTTGTCGTTATTCACTGCCGTAAACACGTTATGTTGCTTATTATATATAATAAGGGCTACTGTCTTATCACGTCTTCCATCTTATTCCCCTTTTCACGTCGCACAGTGAATAAAACGGAACACGTGAATGGGCCCTTTAAACGCTAATCCGACCGAGGCAAATTGACTCTGCGTGTTGCAGGTTTTTAGATCAGAATCTGTAGATTTCAATTATTCAACACCGCCTCTCGCGATTAAACTCAGCCACAAGCCGTTTTTACGTGTTCATGTTAATGATTGGGGGTGCAAAAATGAACGAAATGAATGGACATTTAATTTCTCAGTATATGTGCGTTGAAGTTAGCTACGAGTCGAAACAGAAAATTGTTCAGCTTTCGCTAAATGTGCTGATTGAGCTTCGTGTCCGCTAATTTCATCCGATGACTGTTCAACATCACTTGATCAAGTGGCTCACTTTGTACTTCCTCAGCAGAAATGAAACATTTTGCAATTTTATTTTATATAAGTTAATCGCTTACCATTACCAGTGTCGATCGAAAGTGACGTGTTGCTCCCGCTCATTAGACACTGCTAAATAGTTTCACTTTGCTCTGACTCCTAGGTGAAGATTGGTGACCGAATTTGACAATGGCTACGTACTGGGGTACGTTAATACTGGCTCGTTAATACGCCCGTTAATATGTAGCCCATAGTCTATGGGCCATAGACTATGCAGGAAATACTACGCAGAATAACTATTGCGTTACAGTGAAGTAACGAGTGGTGAGTCAGCACTGGTGACCAAATTTTACAATGGCTACGTACTGGGTTTCTGCTATGGTCAAGTGAATGAAACAATCGCCAGTGCTTCAGCAAAGATGCCACACGGTTCTACCAATAAAAATAGTTCATTTTCTGTGGAACGTGGGAAACCACGAGTATGTGTGGATGATGGAACCATGCAGTCTATTTGTCCAGCTCTTAGGTAAAGGCATGTAAGTCAGTCATGTTAGCTGACCTTAACAATGTATTTCAGTACAGAAGTAAAGAGGCTATCGATCCAAGAGTAATCATCTGAATAGTGAAGTCTATAAAATGTTATTATGCTTCGCTACTACCGCCACCACTCGTCGCCACCCTTCATAATGCACAAATCAAATTTGTCCAAGACCAGGCCGTCTATTAGGCCATTCATTTGCAGCAGCTGATCGGGCGGCGGGCGATATTCTTTTTTCATACGCAAACATTGTTTTATAATTCGAACAGCTCTATCATCGGAAATCGAGGTGTAGCTCACATAGCCACTTTGGTCTGGGTATTGCTTTGTCAGCAGCCTGAAGAACACAACACCACACGCCCAAATGTCGGCTTCTTTCGAACTTGCCTCTTTGCCACGAGTTATTTCAGGCGGCAAGTATTTCGCAGTTCCAACTTGCACATTGCGTCGAGGCGTCTCTCGTGTCATATCTAAGCATAGACCAAAGTCACCCAGTAGCGCAGAGCTGAGGTCAAATCTTCTTTTTAACAATATATTCTCGAGTTTGATGTCTCGGTGCAAAATATTTCGCCTATGCAGGTAGTTTACAGCGCGGAATAATCGTTGCATAACAGTGAAGGCTTCAATCGAACTCAAAGTCTGAAATATATTTCAATGAGTTTTTGCGCTGAAAATAGCGATGCTTACCGGTCGAACTTTCATCAAAAAGTTGTTGAGACTATTCCCGGCACAAAACTCCAGCCGTAAGTAAGTGGCGTCTCGAGTATGATAATCACCCATGAGTTTGACAATGCAATCATGCCATAATCGTTTTTGTATGTATATTTCCTCGCGTAAACGTTCTTGCAGACCATCTACCTGGCTTTGCCTCCATTTGGTCTTATCGATGAGCTTGAAGGCGAATTTGCGACCGGGTTCAAAATAAGTGGGTAAACCAACACATGCCACCCCTGTCACGGCGTATACTTCTCCGAAGGCGCCTTTCCCAAGAAATTCGTCTGTAGTTACAAACATATTTACATTGTGATTAGCCCTGTACAGTATGTTAGACTTACCAATGTTATACTCCCAAAGGGTTTTCTTGGAATCCGTCACAAAAATTTTGTCCGGTTTACCAAGTTTTACCCAACAATTTTTCTCTGACATTTAAGTACCGTTTGTCGATATTCAAGCAATGACCCAGTCTTTAGAGTCCTAAGGTAAGACTCCTACGTGGATGGACAGCGCCCTGGAGCCAAATTTATCAACTCTCACTGCGACTCGCAGTCTCTCACGCTGTGCGCAAGAGTTTATGGATTGGCGGAAGAAGAAAACTCAGTGAAAGAGGGCTTTAGCCTTTTTTCTTGCTACTCTAAGTAAAGTTTGAGTGAGTAGATGCCTTAAACCGGTCCTTGCAATATTCGCTTAGGAAACCCGCGTACAATTTCGTATCGCCAATATGGTATCGGGTTTGGTGTCGTCGATACCGTATCGAGTATGTCTCGCTTCCGGCTAAAAATAACATCCTGTAAAGTTCGTAAATAACCGGAAAAGAAGGTGTTAGCTTCTCACTGTATGTCACATACGGTATGTAGGATTGAGTCACATTTTACAGCCTTGCCTTTCTCCTTTACTCATAATGAATTTCTGGGTTTAACACACGAATCTGTGCTGAAACACTCACTTTTCCTTTAAATACATGTAACGTACGAGAGAACTCTACGCATTGTTGAAAAGTTACACACTCATTCTCCCTGGGTTAATTAACTCACATTAGACTAACACACACTATTAGTATAGACTCTATAGTATTAGTATAGACTCTATAGAGTCCATACCCGAAGATGAGTTTACCTCGGAAAGTAGAGGGTATCACAACTCCTATTCCCCAGAAGTTATGAGTGAACACCCGATGTGTAGGGTGTGTATACCTAACTGCTCGGAAGTCACTGTGTCAAACAGTATAAAAGCAGCACACGCTCGCTTTAATACTCAGTGAGTATACTCACTCTCCCTTCGATTTGCTTAGAGTCAATAAAAGTATATCAAAATAACTAAAGTCTCGCTACGTTATATCAGTAACGACACTATACACTACAAATTGTTATATATTGTATACATTATGTATACAATATAGTAGTGGATAGTAGTGTCTAAAAGTACATCACAAATAAATACGTCGCTATTGGAAGTACAGGATCTGATTGGGATTCAGTCAGATGCACAAAATAGGCTGCCCCATCAGAACGCGATTTTTAGCAAAATCAGACTGTCTGATTGAGATGTCATCTTTTAGATGGGTCGATTGTTGATCGATTTTTTTTAAAACTGATTGATTTTCTTATTGAGTGAGGAATTCTGGCAGTGACTCTATACAATGCCACATTCGGGTAAGTGGCAAATTTGTACTGTTACCATAAGTACTAACTCTAACTTATAGAATTGCGTTAATAAGTGCGTGATGCAGCTATGCATAATTATCAAGCGCATAATAACTGACTCAATCCTTGCGAAAACGTGAGCAGCGGATGCGGTATTTTTAAGCAGTGATTAATAAAAAATGATGATAATAGCGGCAATGTAATTATTACTCTTTATGAGGTTAAACTTCTCATGATGATCAATACACAATGCCGACGACAATGAAGACTTCACATTCCACAGTCGGTGCCATCAATGAGTGGCAATAATCACTCTCGACATTCCCTGTAAAGGTTGGTTCACTACTGTCAGTAGTTATAGTGCAGACTAC
>SCLD01087995.1:0-14049 GCA_004367895.1 Oikopleura longicauda | reverse complement strand
CCTAAAAATTGTGTAGGCCCATACTGTGGGAACCATACCAGAAGATAAAAAATATACGGTCCATATCATCTGCTCTATATATATGTATATCTATTGCATCTCAAAGCTTCATTTGTCTGACCGATGTTATGTAGGATATTATAAAACACCTTCACGTAGAACCATACGTATGAATGATAATGCTTCGTAACTCTAATTGTAACTTGAATATAATTTATATTGGATAGATTTTTCAAAGCTTTGATGTATTGATAAAGCACAATTTAAATCAGACAGTGTAAACCATCTTAAAGATAAGCAAGCATGCATATCATAATACAGTTGTTATTGTTCGATGTCCAGCATGTAATAATAATCATATTATTGCCGATAATTTCGGTTGGTTTTCCGATCTTGGTGGAATGAAAAACATTGAAGAAATCCTGGCTTCACAGGGCGAAGAAGTCAAAAAGCTTGACGTTCAAATCGAAGGTGAAATGTTTGATGCCGAAGAAATATTAAAGGTTCTTGGTAAGGCACCAGCTGGCAAGAATGATGGACTGAAAGATGAAAAGATTACTAAAGAAATACGTTAAATTTACTTTTATCATGTATATGAGCATTTGTGTATGCATATATATTTCCGCGATTTATCCCTGATTTTAAAAAATAACTGACTGCTAAAATCAATTAAAAAAAATTATCAACGAAAGTTTAAACATTTTTTAGAATGAGTAAAGATATTCGTAGTTTTTTCGAAAAGAAAAAAGTTAAAATTCGGTATGAGAGTAACTCATTGAAAGAGCAACGTAAAGCGAGAAAAGAAAAAATTGAAAAGGCACCAAGACAAGCTACTATCGAATCACTTGGTAGAGTTATCGTTCTAGAAGAATTCGAACGGTGTAAAGGTTAGTTTGCTTATAAATAGGGATATGTTAGGATAGCATAAAGAAATTGGTTTTGGTCAATTAGGGTCACCACATAGCGTAGAGGTGATGGTTGGACTTAGTTAGATAAAACTAAGGTGAAATTAATTCCCGAATTTCTCTGTCAACTCCCTAAACTAGGGATCTTAGGGATTGTACTTGCGGCTTGAAGCATGGAAATCCGGTGTTTCGAGGACCTATAAGATGTTCAGTTATCGTATAGTAGATCACCATGATACCAATTCTATATAACAGGATAACATGCGTCTACGAATAGTTATAATATAGAATCAGTCATGGACCATCCTCATGACAATAACCGATATAAAGTCAGATAAAGTCGATGTGGATAGATGCGTTCAATTGCTTTCATTTCTAATGAGAGCGATTCGACGCCAGGTGGGCCTGTAAAAAGGGCTGGGTTCCGTAAAATCTGGATTTAAAATAAAAAAAAACGGAATCGTTTCTCTGATAGATTGTGAGGCTCACATCTAAGAGAGTTTTTAATTTTGACGGATTTGCCATGGGTTCGATTCTCGATATAGCCAATTCAATTGCTTGATTACTTTATTTAGCAATTTTAACAGATGAAACTGCCACAACGGAACGTCATTTAGAAGCATTATCTTCACTTCACTCAAAGACGCCTTCACGAAAAATCTTGAAAGATACAAAATTAGGTCATATAATAAATGATTTTCGTAAAAACAATGAATACGATGAAAAAGTAAGAGATATGGCCAGCAAGACGTATCGAAAATGGAAGGTGTTCATCAAAAATCATGAAAACCTACAACCAATAGAAGTCAAATCTGATAAAAAGACAGAAGAAATGAGAAATAAAGCTCAAGCACATTTGACGAAAGTTTTTGTTGATCATATGGTTGAAGAAGACCTTGAAGAGGATATAAAATATCAGCTGATTGAAAATGCCGAACTATATGCTAAGTCTATTGAACGTGAAGTGCTAAAACTTCATAAACGACTTATTTCGAAGCCTTATCGAAAGCACATGCAACGCATCTGTCTTCAGCTCCGCAATGACGTAACACAAGGTAAAATATCTTATTCTATTATATTCTTTTTTTTTCGGTAAAAATTGCCTTTATTAGTTCTAATATATTACACATTTTGTAAATTTCTCGAAATTGTGAAAAATATGATACAAAATGAGGAAAAATACTAGGAAAAATCTCCCATCGAGTTTTTTGGGTGGTGGACAAAGGGCAATACACCCATCTAGAGTACATATTTTTAGAAATCTTTGGTATTTATAATCTGGTACCAGACTTATGGACTGACAATATGGACTGACTCTGGACAAGAATCTGATTTTTTGTAAATTATCTGTATTCGCTCTGAACCAGAACAAAAACAGATCTGACTCTGGAAAGGTCCAGATTGAAGTCTGGTACCAGATGATTTTATAATAGAGTACAGAGATCTGGTCTGAGTCTGTACGAAGCAAACTTTTTGGCCGACCACTGTCATTCCTATTATGAATCATATTCTTTATTAGCTGAAACAATCATTTCGGGTGAAAAACAGCCGCAAGAGTTAGCAGAAGAGACAATGGCCGGACGAAATAACCGCAAAGATGTCGGCAGACTGCTTTTTAATGAAAACAAGCTCGATCCTGATCCAAAGTAAGAAATACAACAATATAAGTATTATAATACATTGTTACGCCAATAATAGCGCTTTTTCTACCGCTTCCAAATTGAATTGTGAATACCAATTTTCTATCACGGTTATTTTGATAAACACCACTTTCATGCTTAATAAAAAACAACACAAAAACGAAGATTTGGGGATTTTTAATTTATTGAAAGTTGAACGTGACATATCGCTTATAAATCGAATTGTCGATTAAACTGAATCTCTTAAATATTTTAAATAGCATTTCGCAATCAGCGTCGCTAGCTGTAAATCAGGAGCCGAGAGCAGGACGCTAGCTAATGGATAATACTCGTTTAGACTATGACAGAAATCTATTTGAATCTGTACGCGAATAGCTTGGGAAAAATTTGCCGATTTTTCATAATTGCAAAAATTTTCACAATTTTCCAAGCTATAACGGTTTTATAGATGTGTAAGAAATAAGGAAGAATTGAACTTATAGAAGTACACTATGAAGATGAGCAAGAAAATAACTTGCTTTTTTATCTTTCCAAGTCTCGCCGGACGCAAAAAAAGACGTCCGACCAGACCACACTAGGGATAAGACATGCAAAGATAGACATAATTTGTCGTTTTTGTTCTTTTTTTTGTTGGTTTCATCCGATAGTTTTTTCGGGTTGGGCTTGGATCAATTATGGGCTCAATAGCCTGTAAATAACGCGGTAATGTTCGCGGTGAGAATGCAGTTTTTTATGGCGGCATCGGTGAGCTTGACGCTGTGGAGTGTTCTGGGCTCGATTTGATCGAACATTTGACCAGATTTGAACGAATATGTCTAATTTGTGTTTTATATTTGATTAATGAGATTTAAAACACTTACGTAATTTGAGTTTCCTCTTGAATTCGTGTTGAGGTACCAGCCTGGCAACCGGGTGATGGGCTTCCAGGGTGAGGTGGCTGAGTCTGTAACGGAACATGTGTGATATATGGAGCTCGCACATATTGTACATCAGATGCAGTTCGTAGCTGACCGGGAATATTGTGCCAGGCAGCCATTGCGTTTATACCATCCGGTATAAATATTGGACCATTTAGGTTTACAGCTAAAACATTAATTTAAATTTGAAAAAAATTGGAAAGAAAATAAATAAAACTAATTATGAGAAAACTCACGGTGAGGAGAGTGAACAAAGTTCGGTCTTGCTGCTGGGTGTTCAATGGCAGGCTGTCTTGCAAGTTTTACTATTCTTGGTTTTTTTCTTCCTTTTTGATTATCAGCCGGTGCAGTGGCAAGTGTTTTATCCAACTGTCTTTTTCTTTCAGCCAATGCCTTCTCCTCTCGCATCGCCAAATCCAACCGAGTTCTCAAATCTAAATATGATACTATAATTTAATATGAAAATATATTTGATTATCAAAAAGAAAAATAATGACAAACCTGCTACACTTTCGGAAACTGCTAAAGATCTCTGATTCATTTGTTCTTTTCTACCAGCAAGTCGAATTTTAATTTGTGGCATCATATCCAAGCTGTTTACGATGTTTTGTAAAGAAACAGAATCTAAATGAAAATATCAAAGCATGTTCAGCGACTTCTTTCAGTAATAATTAATGATTTAAATCCCAAATTTACCTTCGGGTCGTAAGTTGCCTTGACCACGTGAGGAAATCGTCGATTCCAAAATTGTAATTCTATTTTTGATTTCTTGGAGGACATCATCCAAGAGATCTTCTTTCTTTACATTGGACCAAAAATTATGACAACTCGTTACAGTCTCTTGCGTCGCGTTTTCAAACATGAGTGGAATGTCTGCGTCCGCTGAATCCTCCGAGGATGACCGCTCAAATGATCCGACCGTTTGTCGACTTTCAAATGAAGGTTGATGGTGTATTCTTGAAGAAAGATAATAAGTTTCGTTGAGATTGGATTCAAAATACCTTAAAGGTTCTTCGAACGATGAAGAAGGATTCATCGAACTCATAGAAGAATCTCTAGAAATTGAACTTCCAGTTGAGTCAATGCCAGACATGGTTTTGTTACTCTTGCATGTGTTTGAACAGTTTATTTCATGACGATAATAATCAAGGTCATTATCATCCATCAATTTCCTAGACAATAATGTTAGAAATTTCAAAAGTAACATAATATCACTCATACCATATGATTCATATCATATGAATCATATGATATGCTTATTATAACAAAAGGTACCTGAGCATTTTGGTATTTATACGAATAGCTCGTTTCCAATCTTTGAGAGTTTGTTTTCCAGCCTCTTTAACGAGTTCTTTTGGAGTTATCAATTCATGTTTAGAATCCAGTCGAATGCAACGAACATTTATTCCCGGACATACAAACTTGTGCCATATTAAGCGTCCTTCCAGTGTTCCGCAGGTCACTTTGAAATATGATTCGTCTGAAATTCAACGGTTATTATCAAGTCATTTCGTGTGATTTGAGGCAAAAGTTATTGAAAGTTATTTTACCTGGTCCTTCGATAAGATATTTTGGTTTTCGTTCATGAAGCATCGGTCCAGGTTCTGAATGCTGTTTTGGAAGAATTTTCGAATCAAGTGAGAATCCCTCCATTAATGCTTTTTTCGATAAGACTGGATCTGAGTCGTGTCGCTGCATTTTGTGTTCTGGTCGAAGTTGATGATAGGGACTATTTGCAAGCTAAATAAAAAATAATAGAATTTTTCAAATCAGAAGAGTTTGAATTGTTGTTTAACTAATTTGATTTTTAGTTAATTGATGGATTTTAGTCGACTTTTTTGTCGTTTCAAAGTGTCACTTTTTTTTGATAATTTCGAATCAAAATTATCAAAGTGAGTACTTAATTGTGTTTTCGAACACTTTATCAGCGAATAATCAGAATTTCATTGGATGGCTAAAACGTATTGTTTTTACCTGTTCTTGTGAATGAACGAGTCTTGCCTTGAAACAATATTAAAAATAATGATGACATTATAGGTCTGAAGACCGTCTGATATGTCTTGAAAACTGGTCTAAGTTGATTTCGCTTGAATCAATAAATAAATGGACTTACGGCTTGGAATTTTTGTCTTCTTTGTTGGGCTGTTGATGATTTAGATGAGGTTATGTTGAATCCAGTTGAGGGAAATGAGGTCACTGCAATGACCGGCTGGTTAATAACCTGAGCTTTCATCGGACTCATTGGATCAGGTGTTCTTAAATAAAATATTGTCAATATATATCAAATATAAGGGTTTGGCTTAATAGTCTGCTACATCATAAGAATAATTTAAATTCTACTAGAGGCTGTGCTCTATACAAGTCGACTTACCCCCGATCAATAACCTCGATTGATTCATCTCCATTCGGACTTGAATCAACATTTATTTCATCTGAATCGTTTGTATCCATAGTTCTTAACAAACAATTACATTTCATGTGGTTACGGATAGTTTTGATATTGAAATTGATCACAAGAACAAATACGGTCCAAATTAAACTTACTCTGGAGGGTTGTTTTCATCTGATTTGGCATTAGTATTATCGTCCAACCTAAAAAAGCAATTAAAACGGTACTGAAATTAGAGATATGTTTTGAGCATTCCCAGTACATACACGGGATAATGGTTATTTTTATTGTAAAATGATTGAATTTTCGCTAAAATATGTTTCGTATCATAAAAATCGAGTTTCAACCCTTCGAGAATCCTCTTTTTTCTCAGATATGTCTTTTCTTTGCTGTGATTTGTCGTTTTCCTTTTATAAAAATATATCGAACTTGCCGTCGTCTGTAACGCATATTTAATTTTTCAACTTCTCAACAAAAGAAAAATGACGTACGGTTATACTCAACGAATTATTAATCTTTAAATAAGTGAAGAATTTAGTCGTTAGAACTATAGGATGGCAACAAAGGGTCTACGTGTTATTACTCACTGGACAACAATATCAGTCATTGGCATTGAAGAAATCTTATCAGACTTTTCCATATCCTTCCACCATGTGGCCGAACTGAAGACACATCCGTCAACCTAAATAATCCTATTAATACTAAAGTTCCAAGTTGATTTCAATCAAAATTACTTTGGCCGTAGGAAGGACATTTGTGTTACATGGCCTGAGGACTTCCACCATTGCAATCAGTTTAGGTTAATAGCTCTATTGTAATATCCGATTAGTTGATTGATCCATCAGCTGGTGGAGGATTGGATCATGAAAAATGATATTGGCCGAAATAAAACGTTGAGAAAAATTTTGTGAAATGATATTTCAAAATTTGGATCGATTAGAATCCAGTATAGGTGGCGATATTATTCCTCAGGCTAAAATTACATATCAAGTCGAAGTTCTAAGCGAATTTAATCTATTAATAAAAAAATAATTTAAATTGAGGCATTTAACTGCTGTTTTTCATAACCCCTATTATGTTCAAGACCGGATGTTCCACTCCAATGTGTTACCCCCTGTAATGTGATTGTGGATTTGTTTGTCCACCATTCTCGGTTAGGGGTTAATTCATAGCACTTTTTACTCACGCTATAAAATCATTAAAAACTTGACAAGTGGAATTTTGTCTTGAAATTTTGAGGTATATTTTTGAAAAATGAATAAGTATGGCTGAAATTTAACAACAATTCTAAGAATATCTTTATGACAAGCTAACTAATTTATTTCTTATCAATATGCAATATGATTCATTCCGAGTTCATACCGACACTTCAAAACGACGTCATACAAGCCCGACGTTTTCCGAGCCTTGTATTGAACTTTTACACAGTCTTTATATATAACACTGCATTTGGTACTAATAATCTTATATAAACTATATATTAAATTTTAAATTACCCGTCGCTGAACTCTTCAATCAATTTCCAATTTTTTATTTTCGTATCTGGTATCTTTTTAGGGATAATCAAGCCGTTTTAATTACTGCCCACTCTTGAATGTTCTAGTCATATCTTACGACAGCGGGTATACCGCCGTATTCGTCACAGCTACAGCTTACATGATCGGATCTACGTATGTGACGAATTACTTAACTGTGCTTAACTAGACGTCAAATTGTGTTATAACTTTTCAAAGCTAGTTGAGAAAAAATATATATTTAGTTATGAGTGAGTAACATGCTGATATCATAGATGGTGAAGGATAATTGGTTGGTGCGACAGATTTATAATTGCAACAGAGCGACATATAAAACGTATACGTTCCAATATATATATCTATAGTTTACCATATTCATTAGAATACGTATTTTACCATGTCCGAATACTAAACTAATCAACTCACATCCAATTTAAAATGACATATGTTTGTTACCTCATAATTTCAACAAGAGTACCAAGCGTCAGAATACAGTATAGACAAATAATATGAGGCTCTTTATGACGTATCACAAAGACTGGATCAAACATACGAGTGTGTCCATACATAAATACACCTATAGACTAGGAAATAAATGAGTATTTACTCAAATTGCGCAACATTTCTACTGAAGACAACACAGTAGGTTGTAAACCACGTTGGACTTGAGGGTGACAAGACTTATAAGTATCGAATATTTATTTCGTAAAGTCAGAGTTATTCATCTCGGAAGGGTTAATTATCGTCAAAATCGACTAAAGTCACAATTCTGTGGTTTCAAGTGACTTATTTCGTCGGCTCGTGCGAGCAATTTATTCTTCTTGCGTGGGTGGTAGTTTATTTTCAGATTTTTTAGCCTGAAGATTATTCAAAGATGGTATGGAAAAAACGTTGGACGTCAACGAGAGATCGTTCTCATCGTTTATATCTCCGTGATTCCGTGCTCCGTTCTTTGTCTCAAAAACAGTTCAGCCCAACGTGGTTCAAGGAGCTCTTTAAGGATAGCTCACGTTTTGAGCGTTGCGTTCGATACGTTCAGCTACGTATTACTCAGAAGGATTAATTACCGACGTTCACGCAACGTTCATTCGACGATGATTTACTCAAAACCGACTCTCCGTACGGCTTGCCGTTTTCGATTCAAAGAATACATTCTGGAAATTAAAAAAACCAACCTACGGTTCGCTTGAAAATATTTTATTTGAAACAAATGAGGTATTTATAGTTCACAAATATTGCCGAGGGGTAAAAATGGGCATGAATGGGCATACATCAGATGGGCACAAAAGAACTAGAATCTGATGTATTTGTCCAGGTTGCTTGGGAACTCGGCGATAAAATCTTCAGAAAAAATAAATGAAACATCCTTGGCGTCGGTCAATGACATGATGCTTATTTTCTGGCTAGATATCCTTAATAGTAACAGTATAATATATGTCCTACGTAAATATAATGAAATACAAAATTGCCCAGACTTCTGAAAAAAAATAATGACATACGAATCATCATAATTACGCTTACGTGACTATTTTACGTTTCAGAATAGGGTAAAAACGAGCTGAAAAGCTGTAAAAGGTAAAAACGGCTCGGGGTCGTTAAGATTTCAATCACACACGAGTCCGTATTCTCGCTCATATTTATTTCAGTGCGTCAAAATAATTTCAACTCTCCGTACTCGGCTCGCTCTCAGCAGAAAAATTTAATATTCTTCGAACTTCATCGTCAGAAAATTATTAACCACACGGCGCTACCTATACTTGTTCTTGATATTTTGAGGAAATAGACAAAGGTTTACTACTTAGGTATATGTTGATTCTATTTACTGTAATCAATTGTTCCTTCCTATTGAAGTCTGTACTGTATTAGCCCGAGTTTCTTACAATGTATATTGGATATAAATTAAGATTTAAAAGGGCGAGAGACACAAATCAGAAAAATCGACAATCGTTGACGTCATGCACCCTAAAGCAAACACTCAGTTGGCTTTGGAAACGTCTCTGTGCGTGTTCACTCTTATAATCGTCCTATGACTCATAGGCTATGAGGCTGAAACCCTGACGGTGAGACAGGTACAGTAATTAATCGTTCAAAATTCTAGTCCAATGACATCATAAAACCTACACACATCACGTCATGTAAGCCGCCTACGCTTCAACCGGTCGGATATGTATTCTAGAGACGCACTGTATTTTTGCGTGTCTTGAATACGTCCAAGGTCTAATCTCCTCACTGTATTGGCATTTTGAGGGCGTGAGTCAGGTGGGGATCAATAAAACGAATTTCTAAGTTGATTTTCAACTTACGGTTTGTACTTCTTTGTAGTTTTTACTGCTTATGGTGTTTCGGTTCTCTTTGTTGATATCTCTAAGGGTGCAGTCCAGAAAAATGTCTCCGATTTGGCTGATTTTTTTTCTTTTGTGTGTATTATGGCTTCATAGTTTAATATTTTTGCGTGGACACATCGTCTTTTACTAGATTTGTGTTAGTCTTAGTCAAGTAAGGGCACATACACACTCTCGCCCTCACTCTCTCCTTTTCCCTTTCGAAAGATCCTATTCTGGTCATTTCAAAATTGCAAGAATCAAGACATCAAGAATAAAATCCCTCATTATAGATTCTAGCTCTTGAAGCCATACAAATTTTCCATAATTTACCAAACGTAGTTAAAATTATGGGGATGGTAAACAGGAATGGAAAATAAATTATTGACCAAGCCTAAATTGACCCATCAGTTAAGGCCCTTAACTTTAAGGGACTGTGTCTCGACTCAAATGTGGTCTTGAAGCTCAACAACATTACTGGCAAAGAAAGTCGCCATCTAAAAAACCGTAAAACTGCCCGTTTATGACGATTCGCGAGGGCTGCGGTATGATACCGCCGGTATCAGTACTCTTCCATAAAAAAGTTGCTTCCGAGCCACTCCAAGTTTGAATGAGCGATATTACGCCGAGTCTATCAAACAACGGAATGAATATATTTTATTGGGTGAGTACAGTATTTGTACAGTATTCGTTTATTTACCCACCCGACGTATTCACCTCTTTGCTTAATTTTGCACTTTTTATTGACGCGTATGCTGACGTATCCAACATTCATTCATGTATATACATAAATCCAAAGAGCAATTTGAGGCCCTTGAGTCACATGACCTAAGTTCAAAAGTTTATAAAGTGCATGTAGGCTTATCGACCCTTGACAACTCCGTATAAAGCACTGTACGAAAACAACAAAAGCAACATTACATTAATATTGATCTACAATCCGTTTTCTTAACTAGTTATAAGACTAAAAATTTAATCATTTAATCAGAATATGACCGGATTTATTTTTCTCCAGAGGGACAGGTCCGGTTAGTGTTATACGTATCCTGCTACGATATCCCCAGTGAATAGCCAGGTTTATCGACCAGTGGAGATTTGACCACGAAGTTTCTTGAGTATAACTGAAGTCAGCTGGAAGACCCTAGAAGTTGTTCGTTAAATAATCTCAGCCTACTGTCCGACTTTGGCTATTAGCAAGGCGATTCGTTACATGTTCGAATTAAGGTTGGGGTCTAGATAAGGGCGGGGTCACTTTTAACTTGGGATCCAAATAAGAATCGATGAGTGCTATCACTTTGCTCAAGCCAATAACTGATTTTTCCATGTTTTCTTGATATCGGAAAATCCTCGGAATGCAATCCAACCATCGTTTAGAAAAGGGAAATCGCCAAAGATCATTATCACAGAAAACCACCGATTATGTGTACGAATTCATTGGATTATGATTCGGTGTGCCATATTGAACAATTTGTGCCGAAGCGATTGCCTTTCAGTGATTGAAACTGCACATTAAATGAAGCATATGTGATCAAACTGTTAATAAACGATTGCAACAAAAAAAAGTTCGTTTACTTTGCCGATAAAGAATCAATGATGCCAGTGAATCGGTAACATGGTGCTTTTATCTGGTGGTGCCAGTATCTCTGAGTTTTAAGACAGTATTTAATGTCAACATCTTAAAGTTATGATGTGCATATAACTAATATGGAAGTCTCAATGCATAAGAATTACTTCGAAAATCATACAAAAGGTCTGCTGTTCGTAACTATCTGGCTGGTCTTTGTTCTGAATATTTCGTTGTAGAGTAAATAGATATGACGCTTGATGGTGACGTACTCAGAGAGTCAGTTTCCAGAAATCATCAATCTTAAACTTACAATCACAGATGTTCTAACGGTAAGAATATAACCACATGATCGTTCTATATTGAAAAGCTTATTAATTTGAATGTTTCTTTCTAATAAGAAGCTTATTTCTATTGATTTACAAAATGCCGAATTATATGAAGTTAAACCTATTCATGGGTATTATTATATTATCCTCATAATTTCGGCTGCGTCTGAAAGTTAGGAAAATGACATATTGGATTTTACCCAATCGATGATACGTTCATTTGACATGGATACGCCCTTGTATCTGTATATTATCTGAACATCGGAAAAAGAAACACATAGAAAGAGAAAAAATGCACAATATACCGATAGATTTTGGCGATAGTATCCGGCTCTGAATCTAATCGAGATCATATGTATAGAGTAAAATCCAAGGCGAAAAAACCTTTTATAGGATAATTTCAAAATGTAATGATAGTTGTATCATGGTGAAAATATTATTTTTCACGACGACAAGTAATGGTGAGAATAAATGAACTGGTATCAAAACGACGAGATTTGAATTATTTATGGTGAATTGATTTTTGATGATTTTTCATTTTCGTTTACAATAGTATTTTCTGAAGAGAATACACTAAAATAGAACTAACTTAGAACTTAGACTTGAACTTAAGTCGCATGCTGTTGGGATTTTTTCATCGATGATATTACGCACCACATGATATCGAAATCTATCAAAGAGCCGAACCATCACAACAATGCGCGCTTCTATACCCCGCTGTTTTATATTATAAAATCATGGGACTTCCAGCATCATGAACTGATTTCATTTGAGATTCATTTTTGAGAAATTTTTGAAAAAACGACCGTTTTTTTGATATCAGTTTAGCAGGCCAGGAAAATGGTGTTATCTCCAATCCGACAATATCCACTAGCTTAATTTTGGATGACAATAGACATCATCAATCTGTCCGTCAAAGGAAATCGGATGATATTAATAATATTATACTATATAGTATAGTAATTTGATATTATAATTATTAACACTAATCTTTCAACCCCTTTCCTTCAATGTCAAGCATGTTCTTTATTGATCTTTAAGAACTTGCTAACCGGCATTAATTTCGACAATGGGTTATGAAGTTAGTAGAGATTAAATGTTTCTCAAGGGTTTGATTTCGTAACACTTTCGATACCAATAGGTTATCATCCATTATGAGATACCTCAATCAATTTCAAAATTGGGCAATGAGGCTGTTTTTTGTTTTACTTTTGGTTTCATTTTATATTGCTTTATCAGCTGCTTTTGTTAATTCTAGATATTATGATCTTTTGAAAAGGTAAGTAAATGTCCCGGTGCGTTATGGAGTGTTGCCCAGTGGGATATTCTTGCGTACCGGGTATACTTTGTAGTACTGTATAGGGCACTCCTTAAGAAAGATACAAGTACCAAGATAAAACTTTCAAGCTCAACCAAAATATAAATATATATTATTGCAGCATAAATGACGACAAACCAAATTTTACAAAAAATGATGAAGTTATTGATACGTCAGATATCCCGTCGATTACACGCCGAGTTGAAAATATTTACAAATCTGTTAAAGACCCAAGAATATATCGGTATTTAGAACTTGGAAATGGAATGAAAGTCACTTTGATAAGGTAATCCTTGAGAGACCACTTAATTGACTAATTAAATCACCTAGTGATCCGTTTGCACAAAATGAAGCAGCTGCTGTGAGTGTACTAGGAGGATCATTATCTGATCCAAAGGACATGCCAGGCCTTGCCCATTATCTTGAGCATTGTGTTTTTCTTGGCTCCGAAAATTTCCGCGATGAAAATGGATTTGCACGATTTCTGAAGGTATGTAATTGTATGTAAACGATATGTTTCTGTATGTTTATGGTTTTTAAGTGTATACTCAAAACTTTAATTTGTTTTAACATGTCGTATAACTCATGTCAAAGACGTTAGATTATACTAGTTTTACCACATTTAATTCATCTGCAGGGATGTTGGTAACGTTTGTTATTACGCACTCCATAATATAAACTTATAGCTCATTTCTTTTTTATCAATAATATGTATATCAAACTTACAGTTTTGGTTGAAAGTTACCGTTTTTATTTTTCAGTTACCGTTTGAAATTAGGTCACAGTACCGTTTTTGAGACAAATTTACCGATTTTTTTGTAAAAAGTAACCATTTTTGAGAGAAAGTTACCGTTTCATATTTCATGATCAGTTCCCAATTCGGGTTAAGGGTCACTTCAAATTTTAGGGTAAGGGTCAGTTTCCACCTCGGGTTGGGATCAAATCAGGATCAGTTTCAAATAAGGATGAAGGTCAGTTCAAAATAAGGGCTAGGGCCAGTAGCTTAAATGTAACTTTTTGATGAAACGGTAATTTTTTACCTGAAAACGGTAACTGTATACCTAAAAACGGTAACTGTATACCAAAAAATGGTAACTTTTTACCTGACAAACGGTAACTATATGATGAACCGGTAACTTTATCCCTAACAAA